>VDFB02386192.1:0-44510 GCA_007258455.2 Sequoia sempervirens | reverse complement strand
ATTAGGTGAGCTTGACCCCTTTTGACTTGAATATTTGAATCTATTTAAATCAAGAGGAATGGAAAATGCATTTGGGATTTATTTAAATGAATGTTTGATTTATTTGATTAAAAGGTTGATGATAAAGTTTATTTAATTTTAAATTAATGACCTTAGGAGATGGAAATTAATGAGTTTACCTGATGAATGGATGAAGATGAACTTGATTAATTTGATGAGTGGATGAATGTGAAACCTGGTTTACTTGATGAATTGACCTAATTGAATGCATAATATTAATTTTGCATGTCTACTACGTAAACATAAGGATCTATACCTATCCACACTTCATAAGAAGTTTTATCAACAAGAACTAAAAAAGGAGATCTATTAATTAAAAAACACACAATACCAACCACTTCTACCCAAAAACATTTATCAAGCTTAGAACTACTTAACATATTCCTATATGTTCCCATTAAGGTTTAGTTCTTTATTTTTTCTATGTCATTTTGTTGGGGAGTATAAGAAGTTGTCTTTTGTTTAACAATACCTACATTCTTACAAAATTCATCAAGTTTTTGGAACAATATTCACCCCCATTGTCAGATCCAATACTTCTATTTTATAATTTGTTTTCTTTTCAAATAAGGTCTTAAATTCTTTAAACTTAGTGAAAACTTTAGATTTAGAGTGCATAAAAAAATCCATGTGTATCTTGAGACATCATCAATGAAAGAGACATAATATCGAGATTTACCCAAAGAGTAAATAGCCACTAGTCCATATACATCTTAATGAATAATCTCTTTTCATTATTAGTTCCAATAAAAAATAATGATCTATTTTATTTCTCAAACACACAATGTTCATAAAACTCATTGTTACCAATTGAATAATCAGAAATACCATCAACTAATTTTTTGTTTAGGATAGTCTTAAGTCATTTTTCACCTATATGTGGCCCAATTTATGGTGCCACAACATACATGTATTTTCAATGTTATTTACATTAGCATATTTACTTAAAATAGAGGCATTTAGCCTAAACAAAGTCCCTATCTGAGATCCTTTAGCTATCACCAAACTTATCAAATGTCTCATGCATTTCAAAATAGTTCAAATTGGAAATTGAAAGTAAATTTCTTGGGAGTCCTGAAATATGAAAAATATTATCAAGAAATTTAATCCTCCCATCATTGGAACATAACACTACCTTTCCCTTACCAACAGTCCTTTTGGTGTTTTCACCAAGGAAAACTTTCCCCCCATCATATTCTTTGTAATTAGTAAACCACTCCTTTTGAGAAATCATGTCGTAGGAAGAACCCAAATCAATAATCCAAGTTCATCATCACTAATAGTGTTAACTAAAATAAAGAAAAAACCAAATCATCACCAAAGGAATTTTCTATGGAGGAATCAATTTTTTTTTTTCTTATTGCTATATTACTTCTTCACATGTCATCTTTTACCATAACTCCAACACTTTTCTATTTCTAGGGGTTTTAGAGTTTCCTTTAGACTTATCCCTCTTATTATCCCCTTTAAGCCCTTTCTCTTTGGACCTTCCCTACACATGCAAGGCATTTTGGGAGTCTACATTTATGGAACTTATCATCTCCTCTGAAATAAGTATAGAGATATGTTGTCCATCTTTGGTTTTGCATTACCACTACTTATTGCAATACTTAAATTTCCCCAAGATTTGGGTAAAGAAAAAGAAACAAGTTAAATTTATCTTCATTTTCTATTTTAACATCTACATATTAAAATTATATTAAAATCATTTAAATGATTCACTATAGATTCATCATCTTCCAATTTTAATGTATATATTCATCTTTTGAGATATAACTTGTTAGACAAAATTTTAGTATGATAAATATCATCTATCCTTTTTCACAACTTATATGTGGTGTATTTGGTGGAGACATTCAAAAGGAAAAAATCCACAAGACCCAACTAAATGGTTCCTCATGCCTTCTTGTTTAACTTTTTAAAATCTTCATCACTCATTGTAGCAGCTGGTTTACTTTCTTTTGAAACTAAAAACCACTGATCTCTCTCTTCTAAGAGATCCTCCATCTTTAATTTCCACATATCATAACCCATTATATTGAATTTTTCAATATCCTCATGAGAGGTAAAAGCCATATTATATGATATTCTTCACAAACTTACGATATACCACAAAAAAAATCTCCCATTGTAACCCAAAAATCTCAAACACTTAAGAGAAAGGCACCCCCTTCTAAAAAAAAGTTAGCTCTAATACAAAATGTTGAAAACACAGTGCAAATAAGATGCAATATTCACTTTTGGGTATGTGCAGGATCATGATGGGCCAAAAAGTGGCAATATGTAACTGATATGATGGCCCATGTGGTGTGACTTTTACCCAAAATTGATGAAACGAAAAGGGTTTTTAAAGGAGATTCTCAACTTTCCACCAATATAAATTATGCTTTACTTTGAATTTAATAAATAATTATTATTAATTTTCTATTTGAATTATATTAAAGTGGTTGATTGAAAAACATCTATTGCTTTCAAACGGTATCACATTTTTTGAATCCGAGACATGTGTCACATTCTATGCTTTGCATACTACAGGATTAAAAAATTGATTTTATGAAGTTTTGACCAAGTTAAGGTATTAGACATACAAGTTTTTATATTTTTTAAAATTTGTACTAAAAATTCATAATTAATTATTTACTTGGAAAAACTTACAAAAAATATGCATCACACATCGGGACATGAGTCCTCTACTTATATCTAAAATCTTATAAAAAATTATTATCATTTTATTGTTGTTAAGGTGGTCGGGAATGACACCTACTTCTTATTTTTTTCCTAAAATTTTGAGTTACTCTGCATTGAAATTTCAATTTTTTTACCAAATGATTTAAAAAAAAATAAACCTAGTAGTTTAGAAACTACATTGAATTTTCTATAGATTCTATTCTTACATATTTTTGAAATAATATAGATAACTTATTCAAATTTTTACGTCAAGTTGCCTAATTCTATTTTTTTTGAATTTTTTGCCACTTAAGGGCCTATTTTTTCCATGATGATCCTGCACATACCCTTTTGTATATGTATTCAAATCTGAAAATAAGATTACAAAATTTGATTATATATATGTGATTCCACATTCACCATAATAGAAAAATCAGCAACAAATATGACACTAGATTTACATGGAAAAACCCTTTCGAGAAATAAATCCACATGAGAAAAGAGGGCAAGTATATTATTTATCTTCACAAGAGAGATACACTAGAATAAACTTCCTTGTTGATCTACTACAACCTAGATTCTTCCATACACTTACAAATAGCACAAGATGATACTACCATCCCAAGGCTCCAATTTATAGAACTTGTGGGAGGAAAATCCATAGTGGAAAACGAAAAACAAGAGGTGTTAAAACAACTTGCAAAAACCCATGCCCCATCCTTGGAAAACCAAGAGTCATGATAATGAATTAATTAATGTGCACAAGATTCCAAGTGTCTCTTTCATTCTTCCCCTGTGTGGGTGAAGCTTCCAGACTTGTCATTGGAATATTAGCACAAAGAAGTTTTCAAGGTGGTGGTGAACTCATTTGGGAAGATTGTCTCTGTTGATGAGGCCACTCATTCTAAGAAGCAATTGGTTGTAGCTAGGTTCTATGTCATGATTGACCAAGATGTTGTGATGATTGAGATTTTCTTTCTGAACTCTAAGGTGGGGTCATGGAAGTAGTAGATTGTCTTTCAAAATCTCCCTTTCGCTTGTTTCAAATGTAAGAAGATGGGACATTGGGCTAAGGACTTCCCTACTAAAGGGGTTCCTCCTAAGTCTACTAGGCAAACCATAGTGTAGAAGATCAAGGAACCTAAAGATAACCAAGGTGAGTCAAATGTTGGAAATGGTATGGAGGGTGAGGAACGTAAAGAGATCCAACGTGAGTCAATTGTTGGTAATGGTATGGAGGGTGAAGTTAACATTGAGAATCATTATGTCCTTCCTAATGAGATAGGCAAGGATCCTGAGAATTCTGTGTAGATTGTTGCAGTCTAGTCTTTAACTTTGGATGTGGATCATGTCTCAGATACTTTGTGCTCCCCAAAAAGGTCTATGATGGAGCATGTTATTGCTTAGCTTTCCCCTCAGCTTAATGCTTTGGCGCCAATGGTTGGTGATGGTGCTTTGGTGGTGGCTGAAACTAGGAGAAAAGATGAAGATGGTTTCACCCAGGTGAGAGGTAGGAGGAAGAAGTACTCTACTTCTCCCCTCCCTCAGCTTCACAAAGGTGTTACCATGAGAAGGAAAAAACAAGATTGTGGGTTTGAGTTGAAGGGTCAAGGAAGACCTTCCCTACATAAGAGTAGGGAGAGGGAGGGCAAGTAGGTTATTTTTGAGGGGATTTAGAAAACCCTCTTTGATATGTGCTCCAAGAGCACTCCCTCCTCATGCAAATAAAGATCATTTCATGGAACATTAGGGAGTTGAATAACTTGCACAAATAGGACCTCTTTAAGAACCTTTTTCGAGATCATAAGTCAGACATTTTGTTGATCCAAGAGATGAAAATGTATATTGATAAGTTGGAAGCTTTAAAGAATTTTTTCTTGAAGGAATTTGGTTTCCATGTGTTTAGCTCTAAGGAAGCTTCTGGTGATGTTGCCACTTTTTGGAATGTCAAGCTGATTAGAGGCATCCTAGTTGCGGATGGTTTCAATCATGTGGGGACTAAGTTTACTTGGCTCAGGGATTCTTATTCTTTGGTTATCTCTAATGTGTATGCTCCTAACCTAAAGAGAATCAGGGAAAAGTTATGGGATGATCTTGGGAGTCTAAGGATGAATTTTTTGGACTTCCGCTAGCTTGTTATGGGATATTTCAGCACTCCTTTGTGTGACAATGAGAAAGTGGGGGGTCTCAAGCCAATCCGGAGAGTAGGATTGATTTAAGAATGTTTATTGATGACAATGCTCTTTTTGATGTTAAGTTGACTGGAGCTAAATTTACTTGGTCCAATAGGCATGTGGGTGTGGACAATATTCAAGTTAGATTGGATAGAGATTTAACCTTTGCTTCTTGGTTTGTGGACTTTTCTTCTTCCTTTTCTTCCATTACGAGATGTGGATTTGACCACTTCCCTATCTCTTTTGTTGTTGATAGGATTGGGGGTAAGAGAAGACTTACTTTCAAGTTTGAATCCATGTGGTTAAGGGATCTAAGGTTTATGGATTGTATTAGAAATTGGTGGCAAGTAAACATAGATGGTTGTGTGATGTTTAGAGTTGCCAAGAAGCTGAATTTTGTTAAAAGGAATCTCAAGAAATGGAAAAAAGAGTCATTTGGTCATATTTTTTATTCTAAAATTTCTACTCTTAAGAATCTGGATGATATCCAATATGCCATCCAATCAAAGGGTTTATCAGAGTATTTATAGCTATTGGAGGATGACCTTCTTGCATAATTGCATGATATTGTTGCCAAGGAGGAAGATTTTTGGAGGTAGAGATCTTGTGCACTATTTGGTTGAAGTCTGGAGACCGCAATTCTAAATTCTTTCATCTCACTACCCTTAGGCATAAGTCATCTAATATAATCTCCTTGATTATGGCTAATGGTTTGATGTTGGATGATAAGGTGGCTATTAGAAGAGCGTTTGCTAATTTCTTTGAGTAGATCTTGAAGGATGTTCTAGTTTGGGACCAAAGCTGTGTCGATGCCTCTCTGGAAGTTATTCCTAAAATTGTATCAGAGAACTTGAACAAGGAGCTTATAAATATTCCTTTGGCCTTGGAAGTTAAGGAAGCAGTTTTCTCTTTTCAAGGTAATAAGGCCCCTAGGCCAGATAGTTTTCCTTTTCTATTTTTCCATAATTCATGTTGGGAGATTGTTTCTAAGGATGTGATTAGTGCTACTAAGGAGTTCTTTGGCTCCATAAGTCTTCTTAAAGAACTGAACATGAATTTCATTGTGTTGATTCCCAAATCTGCTAAAGCCAAGAGCTTTGGTGAGTATCACTCGATTAGCCTCTGTAATTCTATTTATAAAATCTTCTCAAAAGTGCTTGCTACTAGATTGCAAAAATTCTTATTGAGCCTGCTCTCTAAGCATTAGATTGGTTTTGTTAAGGGCTGTCAAATTCTTGATTCTATTATTATTGTTCATGAGCTTTCTCATTCCATTAATGTTTCAAAGAAACTGGGTTTCTTCCTAAAGTTGGACCTACTCAAAGCCTATGATAGGGTGAGTTGGAGATTTATGTTGAATGTTTTGGACCTTTTTGGCTTCTATAAGAAGTTCCTCCAACTTGTTGAACAACTTATAGACATACACCTTTGTTTGTTGTTCTAGTTAATGGTTCTCCTTCTCCCTTCTTTTGGAGTTCGTGTGAGCTGAGGTAGGGAGATCCTATCTCACCGCTTCTCTTCATCCTAATGGTGGAGGCTCTTGGCAGAAATATCTAGAAGTTTCTTTGTGTTGGTGCTCTGAGGGGTCTTTCTTCGTCTACCAGATGTGATCTGATTACTCATCAATAATTTGTTGTTGACACCATTATGATGGGTGATTCCTCTGTTAGGGAAGTTAGAGCCGTTAAGAGGTTGTTGATTAGCTACGAGAAGGCTTTTGGTTAGAGAATTAATCTCCCTAAGAGTCAAATTTTCTTCCTTGACACCCCTGAAGCCTTGTAGCTTAAGCTTTGCGTGAATCCTATCTTGAAATAGAGGTGAGCTCCCATCTTCTTATTTGGGGCTCCCCTTATGTATCTCCAAGATCCCAGATTTTTTCTAGTTGGATCAATTGGATAAATTTAGTAGGAAGTTGATGGGTTGGAAAGGCATGCTCCTCTTTCAGGTGCGCAAGATTCATCTTATTTCTTCCACTCTCCAAAATTTTCCTTTTTATGCAATGAGTTTCTTCAGGATTACTGTCAAGTTTGAAGAAAAAATATAATAGATAATGAGAAGGTTCATTTGGTTGGGTGTTAAGACCAAAGACATAATTCCTCTTGTGCCTTTCGATTTGGTATGTAGATTGAAGAAGTGGGGGGGTCTTGGTATGAGAAATTTAAAATATTTCAATAAGGCTATGTTGTTGAAAAATGTTTGGAGGCTCCTAAATGGGGATGTTGGGTGGGCCTCTTTGGTGAGTAATAAGTATATGTATGACTTGGAGAGATCTTGGAATATGTTGACTTCAGAGGATATTCCCTCTAGTTTACATGTTTTTGGAGAAATATTATTCTTAGCAGGGATTTGATTGCTAAAGGTGTTAATTGGCTTTTGGGTGATGGTTCTTGTATTCTTTTTTGGGAAGATGTTTGGTGTGGTGTAAGTCCTTTAATTAGCCTTCCTTAGGCCCCCCTATTGTCCCCTTGTGCAGACTCCTTTTTGTGACTAAGGTGGTTGATTACTTTGAAGATGGGGAGTGGAAATTTTTTTAGGATTCAGACCTGTCTTTGATGGTTTTGAAGGACTTCTTGTGCAAGATTCAATTCCTCTTTTCCTCAACTAGATAGAGCAATTTGGGCCCCTTGTGCTAGTGGCAATTTTTTTGGTGGCCTCTGCTCTCATGAGCTCAATGGAAGTTCCTACCTCTTTTCCTTTTGGGGGAAGCTATAGAATAATAAGTTGATTCCTAAAGTGAATGTCTTCTTCTAGTTGCTTATGCAAGGTAAAGTTTTAACATAGGATAACCTTTGCAAGAGAGGGTTTGCAATTCCTAATAGATTTTTTCTTTGTGAAGTTGATGGTGAGAGTGCTTTCCATATCTTTCTCAGGTGTGAATATTCTTTTTCTCTTTGGAGTAAATTTCTTAGTCTCTAAAATATCAGATGGGTCTTTCTGGATTCTCTTGATAAGTTCTTTGATCAGTGGATTTTCCCTTCCTCTTCACCACCTCTTCATTGTTTGTGGGACTTTATGTCCCCACATATTTCTGGGGGTTATGGGAAGAACATAAAAGCATAATATTTTGTGATTCTAAACTTAAGGTTGATAGTTTTTTTGTCAAGATTCAATGGGTGACTCTGGAGAACTTCACTCTAATTAAATTTGATTCTGCTCGGTGTGCTCCTTCTGCTTGCCTTTCTAGTTATGATTTCCTGGCAGTTTCCAATTGAAAGATTACTTCAATTCCTATTTTGAATTCTAAATCCAATTTAATTGCTAGAATGAACACTAAGTGGTAGCCTCCTCCCTTTGGATGGGTTAAAGCTAACTTTGATGGGGAAATGAAGGAAAATCCTAGGCCTATAGGATGTGGGGGAGTATTGAGAAATGATGCTGGAAGACTCCTTGGAATGGTGGCACTCTCGTTGGGAATCTAGACCAATTAATGCGCGAAGGTGGAGGCTGCGTTCATAAGTGTCAGATATGCTATTAGTAAAGGGTACTCCAAATTATAGGTTGAAGGCGATTCTTTAAACATAATTAACTATCTATGTGGAAATCATCATATGAGTTGGAACATTGATCAACTCATTAAAGAAACTATAATCATGTTGTGATCTTATGAAGAGACCGACGTCTCTCACTTCTACTGAGAACACAACTCGTTGGCATTTTTTTTCCAAAGAGGATGTCAGCTTAAATGATTTTTGTTCACGGAAGGAGGGATCGATCCTTCCCAAGAAAGCTAGGATTTTATTGAGGAATGATGGTGTGGGTTGAGACGATGCAACATTTATGTTCTAGTACCTTCTTCTATTTCACACGCTTTGTGGGTCTCTTCTTGCTCTCTGGCTTTTAGTTGAGTTTTTTTCACAAGGGTTTGCTTGTTCTGGTGTTGTTCACCATGGGCGGTGATAAAAGCAAAATCAAGCCACATTCCTATGGGGGCATTAGGAAAAAGAAGAAGCTTTGGAGCATTTTACACCATGGTAATTTCACTCCGTTCTTAGAGAGATTGCACAAGCATGATCCCAATGCCTCAACACATCTTGTATCTTTCTACATAGCTGCAAGCTGATGGTTAAAGGCCTAGAAGTGGAGGTGAATGAGGATTTGGTTGCTACTATCACAGGAATGCCGATGGTTGGCTACAATTTCTTCAAGGATAAAAAGAGTAATGAGGAGGCGATGGCCAAATTTTTTAAAGATGATGAGTGGAAGAAATTACTAAAATTTGAAAGTTGGGGCTATGAGAGAAAATCCCTCAAGAAAATTTGGACAAGTGTTGCTGAGGTGCTTATGTGCTATGTGACTCTAGAGGGGAGGTTTACTGCTCTTCTTGGTCACCATTTCACTCTCCTCAATCATTTTAGACATGGTTTGTTCATTTCTTTTCCTTTTTTCCTATTATCATCTTTGGATGTTTCTGTTTATGCTCATTTGAAGAATAGGAGGGTTCCCGTCCTCCATGAAGGTCTTATTTTATTAATTATGGAGCATGTTAAGTCTCTTCTCTCTATTCCTTCCATTAAAGGTAGGGATAAGACTTTGAGTAATGTTTCTAGGTTGTTGGGCTTGGATTCCACTTCAGACAAGGAGGAGAAGGAATGGAATGAAAGGAGGATGATGTGTCTTCGGAGGTTGCGACTACATTGTCGAAGAAGAGGAATTCAAGTGGTTCTAAGAGTAATAAGGCAACTAAGAGGCTTGTCCTTTCTAAAAGTGAGGACATGGAAGTGGTGGCCTAGAGGTGGGGTCACAGGTTAATGTTTTGGGTTTGGATGACAAGTCAAGGAGGTCGTCAAAGCATATTTCCAACCTCAAGAATAAGGCCTTGGATGTGCTAGCTAAGGACCCCAATGTATCTGGGGATGGCAAGGTTTCTGGTGATAAGACGATGGCCATTGAGGACTCCCCAGTTTAGGATTTGCCTAATGTGGAGTAGGACAAGGAGTTTAAGGGTCTTGATGAGGAGGATGTGGAAAAGAAAAAAGCTAAATAGGAGCCTTTGAAGGAAAATCCTCTTTCTGAGGACTTTACTTACCTTGATGATGACTCTACCTCCATGTTTGAATTGCTGGAAATGACTAGGGCTAGGGCTACTAGAACTTTTAAGTTGGCTAAGTGGAATCTTCAGGAGTTCAATAAGATCAATATTAAAATTAGAGGTTTGAAGGAGAATCTGAAGAATGTTTTGAAGGGTTCGGTTTCAAACATTCCTAGTGACAGAATGGTGGACCTTGAAGGTTCCTATCATATTTTCAAATCTCTGTGTGAAGATAGGTTGGTTGCTTTGGAAGCCAAAATTTTGGGTACAAATGTGGATATCAAGAAGCTTTTGCAAGCATGTCATATCTCTGTGAAGAATAGCACAAACTCCCTAGAAGTCCTTTTCAAAAAGATAAGTGAGCTTAGAGAGGATCAGGTGTATTTCTCTGAGCTTATGGAGAAAGAGAACTTAGTTAAGGGAAAAGGTAAAAAAGGTGCTAAAGATGATGACAAAGGACCTGTTGTTAGAGGGTCTGCCGATTGGAAGAGATCCTTCAATGCTAAGGAGCTGTTGGGTATGACTAAAAAGCATAGAAGCATGCAGATTGAGGTGGCCAACACCCTGAGTATTTTGGACTAGTGCCTAGTCTTCTTCTCTGATGCTTTCTATTTCTTGCTGGGTGTAGGTTTCTTTTCTATTGTTTTTCTATTTTGTGGTTGTTGTGTGCTAATGTTTGTTTAGTCTCTTATCTTTAGTCTAACACCCATTTTGTTCTTCTTTTTGGCTATTTGGTTGCTACTGGGGACTTTATGAAAATCATGTTTAGCATCATTTTGTATCTTTTGTTGTAAAGGGTTTCAGGTCCCTTCAAAATCTGTTTTCCCCAATATAATCAAAACATGGGCACCTAACCCATAGCCCCCTCAACTTCTGGCATTCAAGATGCTTCGATGATTGCTCAACTTCCAGGTGGAGAACCAAAGGACACTTGTTTCCCTCCAGACTTGGAACCCCACTTAAGACTCTGCACATTCCCAATGTGAATTCTTAGGAGGGGTAATTTTTTACTGTAGTGACACATAACCTCCACTAGTCTTAAATCCCCTCTTTAAAATGTAATTATAATTTACCAAAATTAAATACATTTCTCTCATGTCCCCTAGGACACTTTCCAAAAAACATGGAGATAACTAAATGACATGGGTTTGCAAGGTTAATGGAACCTAACCTAACACCTATTTGGAGTATTCCCACTATATATGAAGAGCAAAAAAGGGACCCAACAATAGTGAATTACTCATCATAGATAATTTAAACACTAGGCACCTTGTGTTCCATCTAAACTCTAATTAAAAAATATATCCTATTCCATTATTTTTATATTTTAACATATTAATGAAAGGTAGTTTGTAGGGACCATGATGGACCATACATTTACTTGTAAAAAATACCAACTTGTTTATAATCAAGCTTTTATGCTACTTGAATAAACTAAAAAAGATTTTTTAGAATGGAAGCTGATATCTATGTATCAACTATCTATTTTGACTTGTCTCTTTATTCTAGAACATAATACAAGAAATAATTAAGGCTAAGTATTCACTTGAAAAAAATATTGTGTATGCTCAACCATCTAGTTAGTAAATCCTTTGGTTATTTGTTAGCTTCACTTTCCTAATCTATTGATAAAGCCAAAAGGTGCAGCTGAGAAAATTTATTGCTCAACATTTTAAATGTTAGTCGATACAAAACACCCAATAGCTATATATATGGAACCTTTAAAGGTGGGAAAATCCATTATTTAAAAACTTATAATATGAGAATATTGACAATGAGGGGTAAATGGTAAATATTTAATAGTTGGAAAGTTCCATCTCAAGTAGATATTTATCTATTAAACACTAAACATTTTTTTAAGGGGAAGACCAAATTCAACTCTTACTCCATATTAGAAACCCTTCCCATTTGAAGTCAACTTCGGATTCCCTTTTCTAATGCAAACTACTAAAATTTGTGTGAACATTTGAAGGGGATACCCTATGGATATACATGATGGTATTAGATACATGATGGTAATATTGTATCCTTGTATTGATCATTCTAGTTACTCATGGTAGTCGTAGGTTGCCATCTCTTTCTCAAATGGCATGGGATTTGAAAATCCATAAATTTCAAGATCTAACACTTGAAATACCATCAATTGAGATCATATCTATATTGATCATTATTATTTCTTGTGGGTGTGGTGCTTAGTAGATATACATACATCTTCCCAAAATTCAACTACTAATATGATTGCATTAAAGATAGTGCACATGTCTCCTTTAAGAGGAAGGAGAATGATCATTTGCATGCAATATCAACCTCAAATTACTAGAAAATTCAATAAAAAATGTACTCTACCCCCTCACATTATACGAATTGTATAATCACTTCCATTACTACAAAAAAATGTTTATGTTTCAAGTTGAGTTTTCTTAGATAATAAAAATTATTCTTATTACAAAACATCATCGACAAACTTATTGTGCATAAGTGTGTTTTTTAGTTTCACAATGGTATGATGAGTTCAAAGTCTACCTACTCTATACTCATCCCTTATATTATCATTCTAATGGTATGCATACATGTAAAACAATATGTATGAAATCCTACAAAAGTAATAGGAGTGTCTCAAAAAATATCAACATAGAATTCATAGAAATTCATTTAGTTCCCCTCAATATGTATGTAAGAATATTAAGTGTTAAAGGAATCATATAACATTTTATGTATTATTTTTCCCAATACTGATGATATGGATGTCTTATCTAGATGTTGCAATTCTCTTCCAAATACCCAACTCTTGTAATATCAATACAAACAAAACATCCCCCTTTCATATTCTTCAATTTCTTCTTAAACCAATCAACATTCTCTTTAAACCTTAAAAATAATTACTAATAATCACTATAATCACCCTCAAAGACCATGACTAGTAATAACCAATGAAGTTATTTCATCTATTTTCACAAAGGTGAATCTTCTCGTAATGTATTGTTCATTGAATCATGACTTTAATAATAACCTAAGAAATCATTTTGCCTATATTCACAAGGACAAATCGTCTTGTAGTGTATTGTTCATTGAATTGTTCTATTTATTGAACATCATGTAGACACCTAAAATAATATTTATTTAAATAAATACTTTTTATTTATTTAATTTAACCCATCCCCTTTAATCCTAACAATTAATTAAGTAAATATTTATTATTTATTTAATTAATTTCCCCATTACCTTTATCCACCACATTTAATTAAAGTTAACATTTTCCCACATTCATTTAAAATCTCCTAACCTTGTCTAAGTTAATTAATATTTGATTAATTTACTTTATCCCTTTCCTAATCATTATTATCCCATTCTCCAACTTTTAACTTCACCCAAGTTAATAAACCCTTGGTTTATTAACTCAACCCATCCTCATTAAGTCAATTAATCCTTGGTTAATTGATCTAGCCCTCATCCCTAACCCCCATTACTATTATTTCCTAATTTTAAATTCCTACATCTCACCTACCCCCACTAACCTCTTACACAAGTCACACTAGCTCTTACACACACTCTTCCCAATATGTGCTCTCACATGTGTGAGCACACCTCCCCATTTCACCTCCTTCATCTTGTGACACTTGTCACAAGGCTAATCGTTCTTCATTCCTTAATCCAAACCATTCAATCTCAACCCTCCATTAACCATTCAATCCTAATCCTTAATTCCTCTTACTAAATTTCTATTTAATGAGGCCTTGGCTTTGGCTCTCATTATTGACATCCACATTCTCCATAGCCTTATACTCTCCAAACATCCATATAATCCACTCGATCCTCGTGCTAGTAAAATATTGACCAGCCACATCCATTCCAATCACTTGAGCAAATCTGCAAGATATGGGTGCATCTTGTGAGGAGACAATGAAGGAATAATCTATTTGTGTATTTCTTTCATGCATTTCATCTATTTTACTTTCATATCATCTCTTACCTTCTTCACATCGCTTAATGGGCCATTGATAGTGATGCTTGTCCCCCAATAATGCAGTGAAGATCATCTATTTTAAAGGGATTCATTTATTTCCAATTTAGATAATTTGTGCTGTTTACTGTTTTTCTTCACTATGGCTGGCATTACCATTCTCAAGCTTGGGCTGCGTGGAAGCATATTCTGCCTGATGATGCATCTTCTTCTGGTATGTTGCAATCAATAGTGTATATGAGATTTTCATAGTTCATTATATTGAAAGTAAAAGCTTGTCTAAAACTCTGTATGATTAAAATTTAAAATTTATCATGAGAAAGATCTTTAATTATACCAATTAATTTATTTCATATTTACATCAAAGATCTATTATCGGGATGAAGTTTAATATGTTTGGCAGGCACTTAACCGTGGTGACGAGTCAGCATTGTCTGTATGGGAAGATGAACTCCATGGCCTAAATATGCCCAACGAATTGGCTCGCTTAATGTCTCCCTTAGACCATGACGAAACTTCGTTGCTTGCAGATGAGGTTGCAGCAAAAGGCCTGCAGGCTGTTGCGAAGGAAAATAGTTTTTGCAAAAGAGCAGGGATTTTATGTGAAAACTCTCAGATATCAAGGTTGGATCCATGCGCGGTGAGAAAGCCATACAAGAAAAGAAAGCTACTAGACCTTGTACAAGATGGATTTGGGACGGGTTGCCCACAATCAGTACTGGAAAATAACGTGGAGGGGAAGAAATTACACAGTAGTTTCTTCCGAGTAAAAGAAATCATTACAGTTGGAGAAAAGTTGTTATTTCCTGATTTTCACGACAATGCCGCTAATGAGAATGTATCCTTTCTCCCACATAAAATTGCCCAAAATATTCCTTTCCAAAGCCAACAAGTGTTGGACTTAGTAGAGGCCTTTCACATTCCATCCACTGGATCAGAGCTTCTAATAAAGGAAATGGCTTCAACTCTTAAGGTATGTGAAGCGGCTCCTTCTAGCATAGAGACCAAAAGATGTGTTATTTCTATAGAGTTTATGGCAGAGTTTGTGTCCAGTGTCATTGGCGGGTCCAACCATAAGCACAATGTTGGACTAGTGGAGGGCATTGTCTCAACCACAAAACTTTCCAACCGTGTGGTTACAGTAAAGGGCGCAAAACTCTTGGCTCCCTCCTCCATCAAACATGTGGCTTGTCACTCTATGTTATTTCCTTTTAAGGTATATTACTGTCATTATGTGAAGAGTACAAATATGTATTTGGTAGCATTGAAGGATGAGAAAAGTGGAGTTGAGCAGAGTGTGGTTGCTGAATGCCACATGGATACTAAACCTTATCCTGCTCAAAGCCTGGCCCTGCTTGACCTCAAACTAAAACCAGGAGAGGGTGAATTTTGTCACTGGGTACCTAGTGATACTCTTCTTTTCGTCGAGAAGGTTTAAATCTCAAATCCTATTTCAATAATTGAAAATCCTGTGATATAGGATCACACAACCAAGGATTAGTTTGGCTTTTCAACTTATGTCAATAATATCTATTATATGCAGCTTCAACTTATGAAGATAATATCTATTATCTGTACCTTCAACTTATGTGAATAATATCTATTATTTGCAGCTCATTATTCTCTTCATAGTTGTTGCGAAATTGCACATATGTAGGGCCAACTACAATCACTGTCCCTTAAAATCTTAGTAATAGTGCTTCTAAGTGTGTAAAGACACTTAAATTGAAAATTATATATCTTTTTTCAATTTTGTTTTGGATTTTGATTAGATTATTTTTTATCATAAGAGTTAGCATATTTTTAAAATTTAATTTGATTTTATATTTGCATATTCTAAGAATTCCAATTAGACACCAATTATGATTTCAAGCACACAAATATTTTAAATTGTATTATAAGGTGTTGTATAAAAAAACAAACTTTAATTCATTTTAGATCATCCAATCAAAGATCATCCAAATCTATAGAGCTTTGTTACACAAGATTATTATAAAAGCATAGAACTAAAATTATGATATATTAGCATCTACATATGTAGTAACAAATAAGCATATTGCATGGTTGATTGATGTCCTTTATCTTAATTCATAAATTGTTAAATTGGTCTACTTAGGGAGTTAACTAAGGAGAGTATGAATCTCACTTAGAAAAATCCTCAAAGATGTTTATAAACATCAATAATTCTTTATTGAAATTCAAAATACTCAAAGGAGATACAAACTAGTCTTTAGATTGCAAGACTTACCAAATTGATTAGCTCAACTCAAGTAATTTTTTTTATTGTGAAATCAAACCATATCAACTTTACACCTTGATTTCACTCCAAAGAAAAGTAAATTTCTATCTACTATATATCAAAGCAATAAGCATCATAGAAACATATATGTAATCAAGGTGTCATTTGGATCACATAGCAATAGTTTGCATTACAACATCACCAAGCCACACTAGAGCTAAGTGAACCTAAACTTGTATAATTTTATAAAGCATGCTTCTCCAATTTCAATTTAGTATTTGTGCTTTTATATCTAGGCTATTAGTTGTATTTTCTTGCTTAATTTAATTTACTAGTTGTAGATATTTGAAAATAATTCATTTTTTATTTCTTTTAATTTTGGGGAACCCAATTTTTCAAATACTCCCTTTGGTTTTTGACTTAGGTTTTGTTCGTAATTTTTATTTATTTTCCCAAATCTAAAACAAGGGCTGCAATCACCAAGAATAACCTATAGACCCTCTACCAATGATAACCCCTCCACAACTACCTAACCACCAATGGTAAACAATCTACCACTATATCCTACCACCTTAAAACCATGGTTTCTCAAAAAGTGGTTTCCATTATTCATTAGATGGTTGTAGTTTTCATGACAAGTTTTTAGGCTAATATGAAGTTTCATAGAAAGATAAAAATGATTTTGGAATTGTCAAGGAATATTTTGTTGATTGAAGCATATTTCATCACTAGGATCTACTAGTTCATCAACATTGCATAAGGGTGACATAAATATTTTCATCTTCCCATCCACCCCCCTCTCTAATGGCAATTTGCATTTGGTACTTGAGCTTTTTAAAGGATCTATACTGGGTCATATTAACTCTTTTTAATATAATGTTCAATAACTTTCATAAGAGAAAATATATAATATGAATATTTTGTAAATACTTGATTTAATACTTGAGAATAATAAGTCACTTCAAGGGGAAAAACCTTTAAAAGTACCCAAGAAGAACATAATTTATAATATGGTGTTGATAAATTAACCATGACCTCCTATATATATATATATATATATCATATTTATGCAATGGATGTCACCTAGGCTAACTTAACTCCATATATGAGAATGTATTATTAAGTAGGGCCATAAGTTAAACTATTGACATCCCTATGCACACTATATATCATTAAGGGTGTAGCATGGCCTTTCATATAGTTAGTATCTTTCATGTTGATCAATTATGGTTGCTTCTACATAAAATATATATCCTCCCATGTGGAATATTTGATAGGGAAATCCTTGTTTTGAATGAGATACTCTATAATAATCCTATTCTCTAACTCCTATTTGCATGTTTGGAGAATTAATGATGGATCCAAAATGATTCTTCCCTCTATACCTAGCTCTAGTAACAATGTCTATCTAGGATTCTATTAACCAATCACCTTCTTTAAACATGGGACACTAAAACTTATCATTTTTGTTGGAGGTAACTCAACCTTGTAAGATGCACTACCAATCTCTTACAAAATATGATATGAAACATAAATTTTAGTGATAAATTTTTAATCTTCTTTTTTGTTTCAAGGATATTTGCTTATATGGTTTCAATATCAAGAAAAACCAATCAAACACTTCAAATATTGTTTCTCTAATATGTTGGTTAGCCTATGATTTTATTCAAATTTGTACCATGGTGAAATTATCCTTGGGAGCTACTATTGATGATTCATGTGATCTTCCACATCTTGAATTCTTGGTGCAACCTTCAATTTGATGTGATGGATGGGGATGGTATCCATATAATTCCATAAATGAACTTTTAAGTACTATGGAATGATGTGTTATACCAGCATTCTACTAGTGGTAGTCAAGCCACCTATAGAGGTTGCTTATCTAAAATGAAACAATGTGGATACCCCTCTACTAACTTGTTGATAACCTTAATTTAGCTATCTAACTGAGGATGTCATAAATATTTGTGAAGAAATTAAGTACCCAAATAATAGAATAAACTAAATTTAAAATTTCATAGTAAATATAAGATCATGATCATTTTTTAGATAAAAGGCCAAAAGCCTAAACTATTATTATTAATATAAAGTGAAAGTACATAGATATATAAGAGTGACATCAAATTATGGACTAAGTATTGCAAAGGGGCCTAAACCAAACAAAATGTCCCAAGTATCTGTGTAAAAAGGTAGAGAGGCCAAAATAGAGCCTAAGCCTCGATACAAAGAGGAAACAAAAATCATAAAAACAACAAATTTGAATAGGTTTTTGGGTGGAACACTCACACAACACAAGGGGAAGCTTCAAAGCCCAATATCCACTAGAAATCAGACATTGGATCTAGATTGTTAACTTTCTTTAGGAAAACACACCCCATACGCGTCGTAGCTCTATGCTATGCCAATGTGACCATGTGAAAGTTGCTAAGGAAAGGAATCCATTCAACCCCACTAGACACCACACACCCATGTTGGAAAGACCACAACTTTGGGACACCAACACCAAGCCTTATCAAAGCTAGGGTTTCATATAGACCTTTGAGATTGTGCTTTTTAAACAATATAGAGGCTTGTTCCTTCACCATTTCCTTTTGCTCACCAAGGTCGAGCATGGAGGCCACAAAGTGTGACGTGATATCTGTATTGACTATATCTCTTGAAAGCCCTGATAAAATTGACACCTAGGACCATCTTCACCGCTTTTAGGTCCCCACCAAATGGGTGTTTCATTATTACTTTTAGATGCTATTCTATTATAGCTCCAACAAAGGCCATCTAATGGTGTGAGCATTCATGGTGGATCAGAGTTTTCATTCTTAGCATGCATGCCAAACGATTATTTGAAAGAGAACAATAAACGATATAGCCTTGCTTCTTTAAATAGAGCAAGCTGTTGTGACCTCCCACACTTCAAGCAGGAGGAATTATTACCAAAATCTTCCCATCAGAGGAGGTACTTTAATAGTTTTAAAGGGATTTATTACCCTTCTGTTTTTACACATGATAGCTCACTTGCGGAGTATTCTGTAAATAATTGAAATTAGTGATATGACCAGAGAATGACTAACTAATTTATGTAATATATGTCGATTTCTTTCAAAAGATCAAATGAACTAGGAATTATCGTTCAACAATGACATCAAATTAGATAGATATTAATAGAGATAATACATAATAAATTCACATCTTATCCACCTAGTGGTATACAATGCATCAATTAATGCGTTTATGTGGGAAGTACTCAGCCCGGAGCCTTCACAAACACGTCAAAAATTCGCAAAGAAAGAAGGCCAGGCTTTGGAAGGGTCCTTAAGGGAGCAAGAAAATGCCACGTGTTGAAATTCTAGAATGGTGAGAGCATTGGCTAAGTTTAGCGTCTGCTTTTGTTAATGGTACAATCTTGCAATCTGGTATGTTGGCCATTGTCTAGCCTTGCTTGCTCGGGGAATGCATGAACGCATAATGCAGTCGCTACCTTTTAACCTTGTGATGGGCCCAATAGACAATCCAGCCAATCACACAACGTCGGTTGCATGCTGAGATTAAAGGCATTTCCAAACTACGCTAGCATGACACATGGCTTGCTCATGGTGGGCCCATTAGGCAATCTGGCTAATCACGCAACATCGGTTACTTGCTAGTTGATCGGGTTAAATAATTTTTAGAAGTGCGCTAGCATGATACGTGGCCTGACTTCTAACTTGGTGGGGCACTACTTGTTTTAGGCAAGCTCTAGAATTGAAAGTGTTAAGACTTGCAGGCCGGAGGAGAAGGGTGGGTTTTCATCCATGGCCCCGACCAATCCTGCAACCAGTGTTAGTGACTCTAATTGAAAACCTCTATGGGATGCACCACCTTGCCACATGGCAAAGGGACGGGGAAAAATCTTATTCCCATGACGCTCCACTTTTGCAACTGGTGTGTAGAGGCACCTCGTGGCACCTCCACACTTTACACTATATAATTAGAGTGCCAGGCTCAACTGGAGCGACACAGTTCTGGTTGTAGCTACGCTGATCTTGCTAGAAGTTTATGAGAATTGAGACCAGAAGGGCCTTGGGGCATCGATACTTTTGCATAAGGCCCATGTGGTTGAATGAATACTTTTATCTGGATTGTTGCATTAGCAAGGTTGCAAAAGCAACTTGACTAATTAAGGGGCAACACAGCCCGCACTGTGTGAGGTTTATGTACTAATATGGTGGACTATTGAAATTATGTGGGGTGAGATTCATTGTTGGCCAAATGTGCAAGGGCGGGATATGTAGCAAGATCTGATTATTGAAACTGCAATGCCCCAACATCTAAATCACATGCCATATTGTCCAGCATGTCTGTAACTTTAATTCCCTCTTTATAGCAATGAATAAAATGATAAGAATAAAAAACTTGCAGCTCTTTGAATGCTTGCTTTATTATTGTTCTTAGCGACCAACTAACTACATTTTTTTTCTTGCATGTGTTAATTATTATTATGGAATCCCCCTCAATTCGTATATGTTTTATGGCTTGTGACTTTACCATTTTCAAATCTGCAAGTAGTTCTTGAGCCTCAACCTTATTATTTGTGTCATCTCACAATTTTAGTGCAAGGGCATTGATAATGCTGCTAGAATGGTTCCTCAGTACATATCGAACACCAAAAGTTCCTAGGCTTCTATGAGAGGCCCCATCAAAATTGAGTTTCACCACATCCATTGGCGGTGGATTCCAAATCATGCTATTGTGGTTGGGCATTAATTTTGGAAACCCTCTCCCTAGGTTAGGGCGTGAATCAATTCCCATTGAGAGGATAATTTTGCATCTCAGTTTGAGAAAACTTTTCTTGTGCTATTTGATTTGTATATGTTAGACATTACTAACTTAGAAATTAGCCTTTCAATTCTACATCACTTTTTTTATTGTATGATTCTCCTTTCTGAATATTCTCTTATTTCTTTCCCACCATAGGCACCATATTACCATTAAGGGGCTTAATATCTAAATTGAGGAGAATAAAGAATCTTTATTCATAAGTGGCCATGAAGAAAAACTTCTAGCAGTTATTTTTAGAGGGGTGAGGCCCAATTAAGCTTGTTTTGGAGTCATTCCCAATACTATTGAGAGAATTTATAAGTGACTAAAATGTGGTCTAAATCCTCTTCCTTTTGGCCACATAATACATAGTTGAAAGGGGGAGATATGCCTAGATATGGTGTTCTAAATATATTTTTTCTTCCTATAATCCTTCAATTTCAGATAGAGGTGGAAATCCCTTCCAGGAGTCATCCCAGAATAGTGCTTTTTCTCCATTTTTTATAGACTAGGTTAAATGTGGAATAACGACTTCTCTGCAAATTATGATAAATTTCCACATTTTGGAGTCCTCTAGAGGATTTGACATTGTGAAAATATGTTTGAGAATTGAAGAGTCCATGTATTTGCTTTGCATGATTTTGGTCCATTTAAAATATGGTTTTGCATAGACATTCTACACCAATTTGGCTCCCAAATCTAGGTTCCTTGCCTCTAGGTTATGTAAACCAACTCCTCCACATTTTATCTTCGTAGAGTTTATTCCATGAAATTGGAAAATTTAACTCTTTTTCTTGTTGTCAAGGTTCCCATGCTAGAGGAACTTTTTTATATATTGCTCTATGTTCGCTTACACTGCTTTTGGTAGCTTGAGGACTGACATAACATAATTGGGAATAGCTGAAATGACTACTTTGTTTAATGTGAACTTACCTGCCATTGTTAGCCATATTCCTTTCCATGATGCTATTCTAATTTGTTTTTGAGACAATATTTTGTTTCAAAATTTTGGCTTATTTAACCCAAAAAAGAATGGAATTCCTAGATATTGGCTTGGAAAATCATCTTGATTGAAATTAAGAACTGATAGAATATGAGAAGACACCGTTGGGGAGTTGTTTTGAAAGAATATGCTTGATTTTTTTATCATTGATTTTTTGACCTGATACTTTGTAATAATCCTCTAAGACCTTTTTAATGCATCTTTCTTCTTAGATAATTGATTTAGTAAACAAAAGTGTATCATCTACAAATAATGAGTGTGTCATGTTAATGTTTGAGTTTTGGATATCTATACCTTGTCATACACCTTAAGCATGTGTCCTTGATATTTCCCAACTCAACAATTCTACCATTAGAATGAAAAGGACAGTGGATCCCCTTGTCTGACACCTTGTGAAGAGTTAAAGAAACCAGTTGGTCTACCATTTACCAAGTTGAAAAACTTGGACTGTGATATCAAAGAGCTAATCCAATGACACCATTTGTGGGAGAAACCTAGTTTTTGGAGCACTTTTGAAGGAAGTCCCAATTTAGCCTCTCATACACCTTCAACATGTCAAGTTTGATAATCATTGTTGGAGTTCTATGTTCCTTGATGGAATGTAAGGTTTCATGGGCTATTAAGGCTCCTTCCTCTATGTCCTTTCCTGGGACAAAGCCACCTTGCTCATCCATAATTATTCTTGGGATGATCTTGGCTAGTCTTGTGGTGACCACTTTGGAGAAAATTTTATATTTGGTATTGCATAGTGATATGGGCTTGAAGTCAAAAAGAGAAAAGGGGTTTTATTTTTTGGGATTAGTGTTATAAATGTATTATTTGATTCTTTTAAGATCTTACCATTTCTCCTTGATTCCTCTAATGATAACATAATATCATTCCCCATGAACTTCCAACCTTTTTGAAAGAAAATGGTTGTAAACCTATCTGAACCAGGAGCTTTTTCTGGTGGGATGGGGAAAACCACTTCTTTCACTTCTAGTGTAAATGGTTTTAGTAAGAGTTTATTTTCTTCCTCCAAGATTATGAAAGGAATATACTGAATAAAATTGTCTGCAACAACATTTCTCACTTAGGTGTGTAGAGCTTTCCTTCACTCTAAGTATTTTTATATGTTTTATCTAGCTTTTTGGCCCTGCAAGTTTTCTCATTTTCACCATCTTCAAGTTCATTGCTATGGGCCCCCACCACGCGTTGTACTAGCGCACTTTCTTGGAGGTCATGGATTTTTCTTTTTGCCAAAAGCGTGCAAACATGCCATGTAGTGGTTGCGCGACTTTTAAATATCGTATCGATTTCGAGCATGGGGGGAGACACATGACCTCTCTGCGGGGTTTTCACCAAGAAGCTCAAGGAGGTTTTGAAGAAAGGCTTGTCATTTCCCCACGTAGCTCAATTTTTTTTAGGCAAGATCCTACGACGTCAGGAATGGAATATTCAAAGTACGCTGCTAGGTGTAGACATTTTTCACATTTTTCAAGCATCACAGACGTCGGTGTCCACTCTGTATCACCGCCAATGCTTATAGATGATTGGATCATATTTTACCAGTCAGAGTTCTCACAATACTATATTCTTCCTTTGACAGGGAAGATTTTTCACAGCTCCTAGGTTTCCAACTTAGTAGGTTGTTACACTATTATCATGAATGAAGCAACTCAAGTTTTATATCTCAAGATCTTCACAATAAATTTAAATTTTGTCATGATCTTAGGGAAACAATTTATTACCACCTTTTAGGATTTTTTTTAAGTAGGGGAGAGTTCTCTATGCTTGTTTGCTTCCCTTATCCTATAAAAGGAAATTTTCAAGCCTTTCCTCATGGTGGAAGATTTTTATAGAAGTTGTGTTGTCCTATATTAAGTTGTAATAATTTTAAAGATAAATGTCTGAATTGGTTATTCATATTTTGTATTATTTATCAAATCAAAGTAATAGAAAGAAGGAATGTATTAGACTGTTTCTAGGTGGCCTTTATCTTACATTTTATTCTCTATTTGCATGTGTTTATGCTCTATGTCATTCCTCATATTTTCAGGTATAGTTTTGATGATTGATTGTTATTAAATCTGGCTTTTGTGTTCTCTAACTCATATATGTAGTGAATTGGATCATTTTCTTATACTCTTTCATTCCCTGTTAAAATTTGTGTTAGATCTTGCATTATGTTGTTGGGGAAAAATAGTTATGTAAGGGTTTGAAGCATTATACCCAATTTTAGGTATACCATATTTTGTTGGAACTTAATGGATGCTTCCCATGAAAGGATCTAAATGATTTTTGTGGAGCAATTTTTCCTCTAGGTATTTTTTCACTTTTGGTTTTGGTCTCGATAGTTCTTCTTCATTGGATCTTACTTATTTTTTAAGTTTTGCTAACTTCCACACACCAAAGTTAAAAGTTACTCTTGCAAAAAGAAGCGCAATACGCCACGTGGTGGCTGTGCAAATTTTTCCATATCATTTTCCTTTTGGGCCTGAAATAGGACACATGGTTGCATCATGGGGATTTTCCCCAAGCTACTCTCACAGACTTGGAAATCACCCGCCAACATGCCACATCACTCATTTTCATGTCGGGTGGGTTGTTTCACCTATGGGGGTATCATTTCTTTGGCAAAGTTTGTTAGACAACACATTAGGTCTTATGTCTATGGGATTGGTATTTTGGGAGAGAGTCATTATTCCTCATGTTACACCCCAATTGTATAGCTACTATTTACATAGGTAAATTGATTGTAATGAGAATCCTAAAGATGATAAAATATGTTATTCCTTGTTTCAATATGTGTGTTCTTCCATTTAATGATTGTATCATTTAATGTTACTTCTATTTGATGTTATCCTTGATGAATTTTGCAAGCAAAGTTATTGATTATTTTGACTCTTGAGATGTATATATATACTACTTATGTTGTGAACATATGACTTCCGAAAGAATGTGTCATTGGATGCAAGTATGTGGACCATTCCTCCAAGAGGAGGGGAAGTATCACTTGGGAGAGGAGCTTGGTCGAGTAATCAGTAAAGTAAAACATCTAAGCATACACACATGTCACTTAGATTGAGTAAGTTGTGTCAGTTATGTTGGTTCTAGATAAGTCATCCATAGCTCGTACATTGGCATTAGGAGTCTTGTCTACTTCTTTACGCTTTTATGAGTGATGGTTATCTGTATATCTGTCTTGTTGTATTATGATTATTATGATGGTAACGTGAATGAATGTAAGTGAATAGGAAATGGACATATATACATGTATATAGTACATGCATGTATCCATATGTATATACATATTGATACAAACGTATCTTGGCAGAAAAATATGCTCATATGAATGCATCGATATGGTATACCTACAAATACATGTGCACATAGAGGAATATATATGGGCATAAATACATGTACATATATGTACACAACCTATGTTATTTGGATATTAATAATATTATATTATTATTTTCCTTACAAATATATATATATATATATATATATATACTTGGATAGTTATATTAAAATACATATATATATATATATATACTTGGATATTTAATATATATATATATATATATATAAATATATGTTTACTATTTTAGAGACTATAATATATATATATATATAATTAAATATATAAATATTTATTATTTAAACTTTGAGAAATCAATTTATTTCTTAAAGTCTCCATTGTTTGAATTAAGGAAATCAAATTATTTTCCACTTTCAATTAAATATTTATTATTACCTCAACTATAGGCATCGAGTTTAATATTGCCCAACCAATTATTGAGCATCAACTATGGAAATTGGGTTTAATATGCCAGCCGATTATTGAACATCAAAATTGGGAATTAAATGAATCGAATATTGCTTTAACCATGGGAAATAATATACACCAACATAGTGATGGGGAAAATTTTCATAAACCATAGTTTGAACTTTGGAAATTAAATGAAATATAGCGTTGAGCAAAACATGTGCATGGGACTATGACCAAGTCGCAGGAAATGTAAGTTACACAACTTGAATGTTGTCGATTGAGCCATGAATGTAGGCTATGTGGATTACAAACAACACTGGATTTTTTCCACTATGAATATTTAATCACCAAATTTTTGGATTGGCACCATGTTTGGGAGATGCCTGTAGGTGTCGATTGGGAATATTTCACCATGTGCAAGTTTGAATTGCTCTTCAACCTGCTATTAGTAAAAGAGGTTGACTCGCCTCTAGGAAGTTGAGTATGGAGTTAGAAATCCACCACTTATCAAGTTGAATCATTTAAAACATAGTTCTGGTAGTTTACATACCTTTGGAAGAAGGGATTCAAATGGGTTGAGGCTCTATAAATAGCCACCTAGTTCATCTTTCTATACTTACTTATTTACGTGTCTTCTGGAGAAATTATCTTGAGACTTATTTTTGTAGAGCATCATTCTTTTTTCTGAGTGAAATATGTATTTGAGAGTTGAGTTTTACCAGTCATCAATATTGATTCACCTGAAATAGTAAACTTCTATTTAGTTGTA
Source organism: Sequoia sempervirens (assembly GCA_007258455.2). Taxonomy (NCBI): domain Eukaryota; kingdom Viridiplantae; phylum Streptophyta; class Pinopsida; order Cupressales; family Cupressaceae; genus Sequoia; species Sequoia sempervirens. The sequence goes on along the minus strand of VDFB02386192.1, from coordinate 18,060 downwards.
ACCAATAACAGTCTGATTGTTCTTATCTGAGTATTTGTTTCTGAGTGAGAAGGATAGTAATTAGGGAGTTAATTATTAGTTAAATTTTGAGAGGGAAAGGTATAAACTTGTGAGGGAATTGTTGGGAGAATAAGCTGAGACATCATTATTTGGGGAAAGGCTAAATACCATGCATGGGATATTGTTCTACCATCTTTTAATATGATTTAATGTTGTTGGATAAGTATTTTCTATTTTGCATAGATAAGTTATTATGGTGTTTGCAGTGCATTATCTGTATGTGCTTAGGAAATGAAATGATGATATTTGGAAATTAAAGCAAATTCTAGCTGAAACAGATTTTTGGGACCCTATGGACTACTCTTGCACTTCTAGGGTTTTTCACCTAAAAGGAGAGAGATAGGGCCAAAAAGGTTAATGTATCACTCAAATTAGGATATATGCAATGTTTTTTAATGTAAATGGACTTAACTGAATGCAATTGACTGATTTGAATGATTGAAAATGAATGCAAAACTAAGATTTATGACTTGTTTGAAAACAAAGTGTGAAATGCAAATAACTATGTAAATGAAGAAATAATGCAAAACATAAAGTACAGGGATGAATCTAAGTGCACCTGGATGAATTTTGATGATTCTGGAGTGTTCTGAATGTTGATGGAAATTACTGAATTTTCATAGTGGGACTCATTCGCCTAAGGTGGCGAATTAGTTCTCACCTCGATGAAAAACTATTAGGAGCTAGTTTCTGTCTGTCGGGATCCAAAATTTGAAAAAATTCAAATTTTCAGTCCTAAGGTGGGTCTCATTCACCACAGATGGTGAATCAGTCCTCTCCCAAATTTTTGAAAAATCAAGAGACAACTCTACAACACCAGATCTAGAAATGTCTACTTGTCGGGTTGTCAAAGTCAATTATGTAGAAAACAGAAAAATAACTCTCCAAGCTTGAATTTGACTCAAGTTGACTTGAAGCACCTAGTTGACTTGGAAATCAATCTTCAACACCTAATAACTTGTCAAATTTGCATAAAAAGAGTTGCAAACAAACATGTAATGGGGGAAAAATGATTAGGGGTTAGTCAATAGGGGTTTGCCTTGGTCAAACCCCACTTTCAAGGTAATTAAACCTTTGAAAAGATAATAAAATGAGAAAGAAAGATAAACTAATAACATTTAAATGCTATCAACTTACCTAACCCTTGATAAAGAAAATCTGAATTAATGTCAATGGTTGCTTCAAAGTGCTTGAATAGTGCTTGAAAAGATGATGCAAAATGCTTGAATGCTTGAAATGTGAGATTGAATGCTTGAATGAGTGAGGAGATGTAAAATGAGGTGAAAATAACTTATTTATACAATTCTTGTGCCTTAGTATCCGTTCATACCTCATCACAGGCCGACATCAAGTGATTTTGAATAAAATCCCAAAAGGAAATTTAAAATATTTTGAATTTGGGGCCAAGGGGGACTCATTCGACACCCATGGCAAATGGGTCCCACCTAGGACCTAAAAACTTGTGTCAGGAATAATTTTTTATTTAATGTTATTTATCAGGATAATATTCAAAAATACACTTAATTACAACTTATGAGGGCATAAGGAGACGAAATAAAGCATGAGAAGGGTGTAAATAGTGAAAATATGCCTAGAAGAGCATGAAAGCTTGTTACAAGACTTTACAACACTTCAAAATAGGGCTTGTTGATGAGTGAAAAGGTGGTTTTTAGGTAAATTGCATTAAATAGAGTCTAGAAGAATGTAGAAATGGCTTACAACACTTCACAACACCTTCATAAGACATCATTATTTGAATTTTAGTACCTAAATAAGCATGTTCAAGCCATGTTACAGCAAAAAATCAGAGCAACATAGTTCCAACACCATGAAACAAGACCTAAAAGGCCATGAAAATGACAAGGGGCCATTTTCCTATGGCACATTTAGCCCCCACTTTAGTGAGAGGATGAACCTGTTTCAAACTCATACTAAAGTAGCCATGAACATTGAGGGGAGGGTTGAAATGCACTTACGTTAGCAAGATGGAATGCCAACGATTGAGAGGGATGATCAAGCCCCCAGGATGAAGATCCCATGGAAAAATAAACATAAGAACAAAGGAACACACAAGTGTTGAAAAGAATTGGATGAAGCTTTGATCGTCAATCCAACTAGTTGTGAAAAGAGATCTAGGTTGATTGTTTGAAAAAGAGATTGTGTACTCACTTTGGGGCCACGAAACTTTAGGCTATCCGCAGGGTGAGAAAACCCAACTGTATACTCACTCTAGGGCCATAGAACTTTAGGCTATCCACGGGGTGAGAAAGCTCAAAAAGGTAAGGGGTGATCCCACAATAGTGGTTTACAATTTTTGGCCAAACTCGACACTAAAATTATTATTTTAAACTAAATCTTCACATTTGGGCACCTATAGCGGCTAAATCGTGAGGAATTTGAAGATGATACAAACTAAGGTCATCACATTTTGTACATAGATTCTAAAATATACACACCAAAATTTTTGGAATCATGTTACTTCTTTTCCATCTCCCACGAAAACTAATTTTTTCAAAAAAGCTTGACATTTTTAAAAAGTGATGCACATCATTATAACACATAAATTTTTTTCCATGAAAGATAAAATTCTAAATTCTTTCAAATTTATATTTGTAACTTTCGATATCTAGTGCTTCCACTTGGTTAGATAGTTTTTATTGAATATATTTTCTTTAATCAAGTTTCAAAAAGTCAAACCAATTACAATTCGGACATAGCGTGGTATATAACGCGCAAATTTTTTTGTATGTATCGAAATTCAATTTTTTGTTGGATCAAAGACTTCAATATACGGTGCACTCATATTTTTGATTTTTTTGATAATCTACTATTTTCGCGATGCGAATAGAGACATTTGTTTGGTGAAGAACCTATGTTTAATAAAACTAAAAAAAAACAAATCTGAGAATAAAATAAAAAATATTAAAATTATATTTGTTGGATAGCTCATTCCAAGGACTATCCGATTCCATAAGGGTTTCTGAAGACTTCTCCATTTTCATCCTCAACCCGAGCTCTGAAGCGTAAAAAAATAGACTTTTTTTGTGTCTCAAGAAGGGGATGAGAGGCAAGTGGGGTTCAAATGAACCCCTAGGGTTCACTCGAACCAGGGTTCAGTTGAACCATGGTTCGAGTGGACCTATTCAATCGGGTTCGCTCGAACCCCCTTTGCTGTGCATTTTTTTTATATTTTTGGGGGTCAAAATTTAAAGGGGTTCACTCGAACATTGGTTCGAGCGAACCCCTAATGTGTTTGGTTGAACCAGTAGGTTTGTACGAACCTCCAAAATCACTTTTTTCCTTTGGGGTCATTTTTTGTGAGTTTTCATTCCTCACTTGAATTGTAAACCACTATTGTGGCTTCACCCTAAGATACATACGCTAGTTGGTATGCACTCACAAAAACAAAAGTGGCTATGGGGAAAGTCATGTTGCTAGGTGGGCTTCCCACTCAACCATGTCAAAGTTATACCCATTGATAACTTTACCAAGGTGCCACAAAGCAAAAGGAATGGGTGTCAATTTGAGCTTCATGAGACAAGCAAAGCTTCGTATGCTTAGAACTCATGAACAAAACTAGATGGCACCACAGGCATGCAAGTTGTGTTATGCAAGGTGGCCATACAAAATGAAAAAATGTAAAAAAATAAAATGTAAAATGTAAAATGATGTTCGAAGGATTCTTGTTTAGTTTATGCAAGGTCAGTCACTTAGGGAACATTGTATCTAATGTCTCCAAGAGAGGACCAATCAAAGAATAGTATATTCACAACTTAGGGGATGTAGTGTGTCGCATCAAGCCACCAAGAGGAATGTAATATGCTAAGAAAGATCACACTTATGAAGGACATCACACCCAATGCCATCCACAAAGTGACAAAACACATCATATAAATGACAAGGCTACACTAGGAACCAAGAATGCAAATGAAATAATGGTAATGTATGCCCCCCACTTTAAAGGAGTTCCTGCACATCATTTTGTGAGAAATTACTTTAAAGTAGAGAAGAAAAGAAAAATGTAAAAAGAAAACAGGACATGAGAGCCAACATAGAAAGCCCTATTCCAAGTCATATGTTTCAAAGTTAGGCTGCATCATGTCAAGGAAAAATGAAAAAAAAAGAAAGGGAGGTTGCCCCCCAGAAAAGAAAGCACACGAAACACATAAGGGATCTATGGATTTGGGGTCAGTATGTTCCTTGTTGCAATGTGTTTATGAATGATCTCGCAATTGTCATCATTCCCCAAGGCACATAGAACTAGAAGAATGACACAAAGAGAGTGAAAGAAAATGAAAAAGACAAGTCCGTTTTGAGTCAACATGGAAGAGACATTGCAGTCTCGACACTTTTCATCATCCCCAAAAGGAAAACACAACTGAAACAAAAATGAAAAAGGCGAAAGAAAAGGAAAAATATTTTGGGTCAACATGAAGGAGACATTTCGGTCTCAATGTCTTGTGTCATCCCCAAAAGGAAAACATAAGAAAAGAAAAAGGAAAAAGAAAAAGGACCAATTGGGTCAACATGGAAGAGACATAGGGCCTCTTTGCGCTTTGTGTCATCCCCAAAAGGAGAACACAAAAAAAGAGAGAAAAAGACAAAGACCTTTTGGGTCAACATGGAAGAGGCATAGGGCGTCTCTACGCTTTGTGTCATCCCCAAAAGGAGAACACAAAAAAAGAAGAGAAAATACAATGTACGACAAATAGAAGAATAGAGGTACAAATAGAAGAAGTGTACAAAGAGAGAGAACATCAAACACATGATACGGGGGAACATGCTACACACATGAAAAGAAAAAATAAAAAGAGAAAAGTAAAAAGGCTAGCTAGGTGAATGCAATTCAACCATCTAACAAGTCATTTGCCTCCAAATCATGTTCAATGTAATGGAAGGGCGGTTGACTATCCAAAGGAATAATTGCAAGCATTGAACCAGGTTCTTCACTTGGTGGAGAGGATGTGTCATTTAAGCTCATTGTAGATGAAAATAAAGAATTTAAATCATTATTCACTTCTTCATCTATTTTGGAAATCTCTGCATCGTCATCACCACCATCATCATCATCATCATCAAGATTAAGGACAATAGGAGGACGAAGGGTGATTTCTAAGGATGGATGTATCAAAAGTTGAGGTTGTTGGATTGGTTCAATTTTCTATGATTGTTGCACTGGACTTTTTTGTGGCGGATCAGGAGAAGGAGGGTGGTCATCTATTTCTTCTATCAAAGGTAAAGGTTGATTTTATTTATCTTCTTCTATGCGAGATTGATGAGCAAGGAGATGATGACGACGCCTACATTCCCTAGCACTACAGTTCTGTTTAATTCTGTTTTGGAGTTGTGAAGGTATAAGAGTGGATTGAGTCATCATAGGTTTTAATGCCTCTGAAGGGGGAAGAACAAAAAAATTGAAGAGGATGGGTCAACCAATTTCTCTTTAAATAGCTTTATACACTTGTTTAAGGTGAGGAGGTTGAGCAGGGTTTGTTTCATATTCCCTTGGTCATTAAAACAATGGTGGGGAAATCTCAAGGGGTGATTGTTCAGGAGGTTTGAGGGTTTTCTCAATTTCAGACTTAGGTTGAAGCATGGTTTCATTTATGATAGGAGATGCAGAAGTAGGTGGGGATGAGTTACGAAGAGATAATTCAACTATCTTTTTGGCTTTAAACTTTTCATAAGCTACGAAAAAGAAGTCCTTGCGAGGGGTGATTGGTTCCATAGGTTCATGCCAAAATGATTCTAATGAGAAGTTACCTTTGGAAGATAAAGGATTAAATCCACTATGATGTATGGTGACTATCTCATTGTCATGTGGAAACTTCAAACACTTATTAACAACTAATGGGACCACTTTCATTGAGTGAAGCAAAGGGAGGCATATCTACAAAGAAACTTGGTCAAATTGTGGAATAATTGAAAATATTACCTCCAAAGCTTTAGGTCCTATTTGTAAGGATAGCATGATCGATCCAATCATAGGGAAGGAAAAGCCATTATGTGTTTTGATGCATGCAGTTGGTTTATTATATTCATCTTGATATAGTTCATATAATACTAGAAACTCCTCTATGATCACCTTCTCACCACAAGCGGGATCTATTAATTTCCCATTAGTGGGCTTATCATAGATTTTTCCAGCTATGTAGAGAGGAGCATCAAGAAGTTTTTGTAGTATGTCTTTAGTAGAAAAAGTGATATCAAGAGACTTAGTGGTTCGACCCTTATGAGGGATAACTTCTATCGTAGCCACAAAGTTATCCATAGGACTAACTTGGGGAACAATAGGAGTTGTATCATGTTGTTTACTAGTTGTATCAACAATCATTACATCAGGGTTTGAAGGTTCACTATTCTTGAAAAATGAGGTAATGTTTAGGCATGGGGTTGGTGAAAATTTGTAAATTCTGGTTAGGGGATGCAAGATATTTATTGCCTTGATCACTAACACCCTCATTGGAAAAATGGCCTAACTCAATGAGGCCTTGAACTAAATGTTTTAAATGATTACAATGTTCAGTGTCATGTCCATTTTGGCGATGAAAGTGACAATAAGCGTTAGGCTTAAAATTGGGTGGTAATGATTGGTTTGGATCAAGTGGTCTAACAAGCAACAAAGTGAGCATGTGTTTTAGAATTAATTGGTTCATTGTTTTATGGAGAGTATTAGGTAAAGGAGTGAATTATCTCTTTGGATCCCCATAATGATAAGGCACGACTACCTTAACAACAACCACTTGATTTGGAATAGATTGGGTTGGTTGTGGTTGAGGTTGAGGAGGCAGATTAAACTGTAAAAAGCCTTTATTAGGTTTGTGGAAGTTGTTTTGGTTTTGATTGGTGTGTTCTGGTTTATCGACTCCGCTAGAAGTGGATTTTGAATAACAACTTGAAACCGAATTTCGATAGTCACATAAGGTTGTACTTAAATGCATGAATGAAGGAAATTTCATCATGGTGAGTTTATCCTGAAGGTTGGTGTGCAATTTTTTGATAAACATCTTTTGTAGATGTGCATCAAGAATATTGACATCAATTTGAGCATATAAGGATTGGTAACGTGAAATTAAATCCATCACTTTTTCATCTGTGTTTTGTATACATCTCATAAGATCTACCATTGTCTTTTTAGGTGTCATATGAACTTGGAAGTTACTAATGTTCAAGCATCCACCAATTCATTGAATGAACATATGGAATGATTGGGAAAGTTGGAAAACCATTCTAATACAACATCTTTTAGGGTCCTTGGAAAATTTTTTGCTAAAAGTTTATTTTCAAGGACAAAGTCACTACACAAAGTTGTATAATCATTAACATGGTTGATAGGATCTCCTTTTCCTCTATATTTCTCAAACTGAGGAATTTCTATCCCTTGGCATCAGGGTATGTAAGATTCCTAAGGATAAGGGGCTACTGCGGACATGGTATGTGGTTGGAGCAGGTTGACCTTGACTAATGGTGGAAAGTTGATGTTGCATAGAGGAAATAGTGGTAAGGAGTTGTGTAAGAAGAGGATTGGGGTATGTGGGTTGAGGTAGAAGGGAAAATGGTGATGGAGTGTAAGTGATGTTAGGGGAAGTGAAAGGAATGCTAAGGGGTGTGAAGGTGGTGGAAGGGACTTGTGATGCCACAAAGGAAGTAGGAATGCTAGTGGAAATCGGGAAAGAAGTAGCCTGATGCATAGTTGTATGGAATTGCAGATTGGTATAAGTTGGGATGGAAGCAATGGTTGAAGGGGGAGAAAATTGAGGTGCTCCTTTGCTTACAAGAATGGTTGCGGATTGGGTATTTGAAGAGGCATGCTTATTGTAAATCTCAACAATTTTCTTCATCACTTGCAAGCCATCATCACTTTCAATCAAACGATGAATATTCTCAATGGCAGGTATGGTAGTTGTGGAAATGTTTTCAAGTGACAAGTCTTGTTGTAAATGTGCAAAGTCCTCATGAATATTAATGACCTTTTCTTGCGAGAGGGAATTGTTTCGGTTGTCAACATTCATTGGATGGAAACGTGAAGATACAAAAGTGGTATTGTTAGGGCCTAATGCACCATCATCCATACTAGGAGTAGGATCTTTTGAGATCCCGAGGTCCACAACGAAAGTGTTATCGTGGGAAGCCATGAGTCTATAACTTCTTCTCACTAAAGTATTATCAACGAGGCACCAAACACTCATGCAAGGACCACAAAAGAGGGGTGAATGCAAATGAAAGATAATCTAAGAGCTCTAAAATGAAAATAACAGAGATTCTACTAATTGTAATAGAAATCCAACTACAAGAAACATAAATGCAAACAAATTCCAGAAAAATGCTAGAAATGTTGTCTAAAAAGTGCAGAGGGACTAATTCGCCCTGGGTGGCGAATGAGTCTCAGTATGAAGTTTCTTAGTGTTTTTAAAAAAATTAAAGATGATTAAATGCTCTATAGAATGCAATGACAGATGAAAAATGCAAATTTTTACTATTTTCAATTGGATGTAATGCAAAAATGAAAGCTAAATGAAGTTTTCACTAATGCAAAATGAAAAGTCCTAGAATGCAATAACAAATAAATTTCCTAATTGAATGCTAATGCAAATGGAAACTAAGATGCAATATGTGAATACAATCTCAAATTCAAAGTGTTCAAAATTTGGGTTCACCAAAATGAAACATATATTTTTTGGGACCCTATGGACTACTCTTCAACTTCTAGGGTTTTTCACCTAAAAGGAGAGAGATAGGGCCAAAAATGCTAATTTATCACTCAAATTAGGATATACACAATGTTTTTCAATGTAAATGGACTTAACTAAATACAATTGACTAATCTAAATGACTGAAAACGAATGCAAAACTAAGATTTATGACTTGTTTGAAAACACAGTGTGAAATGCAAATAACTATGTAAATGAAGAAATAATGCAAAATAGAAAGTACAAGGATGAATTTGAGTGCACCTAGATGAATTGTGATGATTTTGGAGTGTTCTGAATGCTGATAGAAATTACTGAATTTTCATAGTGGGACTCATTCGCCTAGGGTGGCAAATTAGTCCTCCTGGTGAAAAACTGTCGGGAGCTGGTTTTTGTCTATCAGGATCTAGAATTTGACCAAAATTAGATTTTCAGTCCTAAGGTGGGACTCATTCACCATAGGTGGTGAATCAGTCCTCTCCCAAATTTTTGAAAAATCAAGAGACAACTCTGCAACACCAGATCTGGAAATGTTTGCTTGTTAGGTTGTTGAAGTCAGTTTTGCAGAAAATGAACAAATAACTCTCTCCAAGCTTGAATTTGACTCAAGTTGACTTGAAGCACCTAGTTGACTTGGAAATAAATCTTCAACACCTAATAACTTGTCAAATCTGCATAAAAAGAGCTACAAACAAACATGTAATAGGGGGAAAATGATTAGGGGTTAGTGAATAGGGGTTTTCCTTGGTCAAACCCCACTTTTGCTAATTAAACCCTTGAAAAGATAATGAAATGAAAGATAAATATAAACTAATAACATGCAAATGCTATCAACTTACCTAACCCTTGATAATGCAAATCTAAAGTAATGTCAATGGTTGCTTCAAAGTGCTTGAATAGTGCTTGAAAAGATGATGCAAAATGCTTGAATGCTTGAAATGTGAGATTGAATACTTGAATGAGTGAGGATATGTAAAATGAGGTGAAAATCACTTATTTATACAATTCTTGTGCCTTAGTATCCATTCATACCTCATCACAGGCTGACATCAAGTGATTTTGAATAAAATCCTGAAAGGAAATTTAAAATATTGTGAATTTGGGGCCAAGGGGGAGTCATTCACCACCCATGGTGAATGGGTCCCACCTAGGACCTAAAAACATGTGTCAAGAAGAATGTTGTATTTAATGTTATTTATCGAGATAACATTAAAAAATACACTTAATTACAACTTATGAGGGAATAAGGAGACCAAATAAAGCATGAGAAGGGTGTAAATAGTGAAAATATTCCTAGAAGAGCGTGAAAGCTTGTTACAAGACTTTACAACACTTCAAAATAGGGCTTGTTGATTAGTGAAAAGGTGGTTTTTAGGTAAATTGCATTAAATAGAGTCTAGAAGAATGTAGAAATGTCTTACAACACTTCACAACACCTTCACAAGATGTCATTATTTGAATTTTAGTACCTAAATAAGCATGTTCAAGCCATGTTACAACATAAAATCAGAGCGACATAGTTCCAACACCATGAAACAAGACCTAAAAGGCCATTGAAATGACAAGGGGCCATTTTTCTAGGACACACTAGCTGTTTGTTACATGTTTGTAATTATCTCCAAAATAGGAGAATGTTGTTTGCTTATAAATTAATATATAATAGGCATGTTTAAATGAAATGAGTCATTAAGGTACTCTAGTCAAGTTATTAAGTTAACTAGGAAAGTTGTGCTTACCTTAGAGAAGGCTTAGTATACTCTTGTGAGTAGATTGTTTGAAGGTAGGTTATCTGGGATGATGGACTATCTACTGAAGGATATACCTAGATTGTGTACTTAGTAGACTAGATTGTTGTAGGTAAGTCTGGGATGACAGATTATCTAGTGAAGGACCACACCTATGCATAGTGTACGATAGACATAAGTCAAATCAGCCCTAAGTAGTGTTTATGATAGATGACTTCATTTGAAGTACTAAATGAGAATACTTTAGCCAAAGTAGTGCAATGTACAACATCCACTTAGACTATGTGATGCTTGATACTACACTGTTAGTTCACCGTGATCCTTTATGCATGCTAGTTCGGGATTGTGAAATAACAAGTTCTAGTTATGTAGGACAAAACACTATGCTCAGTTGGGTTGTCATTATCGGATACTGTATCAATCTCTTCGTTCAAAGGGAGGGCCATCTATCGAATGATAGATGTGTAGGGGATCACATTAAGAGTTTGTGGTTGGTGGAAAAGTGCCTGAGTGATGCTTCTCCTCCACAACAGATGTCAGATTACACCAAGATTTGAAAGGAAAGGAACCTGGACCGTCTTACTACTATTTGTTCAAAACATCTTTGAGCTATGTATGTATCTTATGCTTTCTTACTCTGATGTTTTCTTGAAAAGAAAAGGAATAAAATGTTGAAATATATTGTATCATGTTTGTAAATGAAAATAAATTTTTTATTGCAATGGCATTTACTCGTTATCTTTGCATGTTGATGGAAAATTAAGATCTTTTTACTTTGCAAACGGACTAGGTCATTACACCTCACAGTTGATCGAATCAAATCTTTTCTAGGTTGTAATAATTTTAGATCTTCCTCTGACAGCATATCTTTGTAAAACTTGTACAAGATGCAAAGCCAGTAATGAAGCAGTTCAAATTTTATTGGTGAAGTTTTTTGCAATAAAATCAAATCTTTGATTGGATTACGAAGTATTAGACAAGGACACCTACTAGTAGTTGATCTCTATTGGCTGCAGTATTGGCTCATCTCTCTAGCTCTATAAAAGGGGTTTGTAATGGCTTGTAAGAATAATCAATTATCATCTTCAGGACAAAATTTGTATTCTATTAGAAGATTAGAATAGGAGAGAAATAGGAACATTTTTATAGAGCTTTGTTTTTCTCTTTTGGCATGTTAAATTATCAAGACTATTAATCAGATTAGTATCTAACCTTTACATTTATGCAATTTATTACAAGAACAAGTAATAATAGGAAGAAAATATATGAGATTGTGCAACTATATGGCCTTTTTCATATTTTTCCTTTCTCTATTTTGTATATTTTGAATGCTCTATGTCAATTTGTGAAAGTATAGTCTTGGTGATTACCTTATATGTCATTAGCTTTTATGTTTCAACAATGATTTCTTTCATAAATTGAATAATGTTCATTGTACTCTTTCATTTTCTACAAAGATTATGCTAACTTTCATACTATGTTGTGAGAGTAAGACAATTCTGTAAAGATTCAAAATATTTCTTTAGTATTAGGATTCTTATTTCTATCATTTGAACCTTAATGGATGCTTCCCATGGGGAGATCTGAATGACTGCTTTGTGCTCCTTTGGGCCTTATTTGCTCGTTGCCTTCCCAAAAATGAAGGGTTTGTGGAATTTTTTGTTCATCTCATAAAAAATAAGAGCCTACTAGGGTTTGAAGTATTCTAAAAATTATGGTGCATTGTATTAATTAGTTTATTTTCTACATTTCTCTCTCCCTTTTCTCCAAAACACAAGAGTTAGATTTTGTAAAAATCCTGGAGGTTATTCAGTGAGGCACAAGAAAGTCCCCCACTCACTGAATTTTTCATAAGGTTGTTCAGGACAAGCATAAGCTTTCATGATCAACAATTTCTCTATGCTTGTATAGGCCTTGGTTGTTTGTTCTCCTTTCAACACTAAATGGTCTATAGCATTAAGTGTTCATTCTATCAAAATTAAAAATCCACTAGGGTTTTGAAATGTTGTGAAACATTTTGGTGCATCGCCATAGTTAGTTTTATTTTTTGTATTTCCTTATCCCTTTTCCCAAATAGAATGGAAGAGCCGAATTCTTTTAAAATCTTAACTTGGTTATTCAGTAGAGTGTAATTGGTCTCAGCATCTTTTGAATTTATCATAAGGCTATTCAGAGAGGTGTAAGCCCTTATTATCTATAGGAAGATTGGTTATTTGGTGTACTTCATAAATTTGAGAAGAAGCAAACTACTTCTTGACTAATTTGTGTCTTTTCCTTTAGATTGTTGCCTAAGGGAGAGTTGATGTTGAAGATGGTGTTCAATTGTTGTCTGATTTTTTATGATATATGAAAGAATTTAGTATTTTTGTCCCCTTCTTTGAGCTAGAGTTCTCTGGATTTTATTCTCCAATATATCTCTTCTCTTGTCAATATCTCTTCTAGTTCCAACAGTAATTTTTTGTGCAAGATGAAAGATATATGATTTATTCCACTTCTTATTATTTGATCATTGATCTCATCAAGTTGATCTTGGAGTGATATTTTCTACAAGAAGATTTTTTTGAAATTTTTCTCATTCCAATCTTTGATTTTCTATTTTATATAGATTAGCTTTTTCTCTAGTTGGAACATTTTGGAGCCAACGACAAAAGGTGCATTTTACCACTAGCAATTGATTTGGGGTAGGATGTGGGAATCTTTGAGCCACATTTCTAGAAACTTGAAAGGTGATTTTAGGTGAGGTATTTGTGAAGCTAGTGCCATTTGTATGGGGAAGTGGTCTAAACCCAAGAATGAAAGGATAAATGACTCAAAAGGAGCTATCTCTATAGACCAATTTGTAGAGATTGTAAATCTATCCAATCATTCTACAATTATGTAGAAATCTTTATGTCTATTTGTCCAATTAAATTTTCCATTTTAGGGAGGGTAGTCTAATAGACTGTTTACTATTATAAAATATTTGAAATCTTTGACAACCTTTTGGGGATTATGTCTCCTTTTTTCATTATGATGCAAAATTGCATTGAAATCCCACTTAAAAATAATTTTTCCTCTTTTAAGTTTTTTAAGACTAGGGATAAAGCATCTGAGAGGACTTTTTTCTCAATTGTTGATATGGGCACATAGACATTAAAAATTCAGAAGCATAATTCAAAGGATATTAACTTCATGAGCCTTCAATGCTGCATTGAGAAGACTAGTTCTACCTATGTAGTTTTTTCATTCCATAACATTGCTAAGCCCCCTAAAGCACCTTGTATTGGAGAGTGTAGAAATTACCACTTTTCTTATTTACTGAAGACTTTTTGTACTTCATCATTAGTGAACTTTATTTCTTGTAGCATAGTGATGTTTCCTTCACTAGATTCAAGCTAACACTTTATCAAGTGCCTTTTGTTAGGGCCATTTAGGCCCCTAACATTCCATGATAGGACCCTCATTGCTCTCGAGGAGAGTAGTAAGCCCTCCTCAATCTAATATTTTTATCCAATGTAGCTTGGATACCATTAGCTATTTTTTCTCAAGTTTTATTTCTTTTGGGAGGTCTGCCTTTGGCTGGGGGTGTTGCAATTGGTATCTGAGAGAATTTTCTCTCTATTCATGTAATAGAGAGGGTTTGAGAAAAACCATATTCTATATTATTAGTTAATACTTCCTTTTCTAGTTGGTCAAATAACTTTGACCTTTCTTGAACCACGAGGTGGTTTACCATTTCTATCATTTTTTCTTCTGGCATAAACTCTTGGGATTCTTCAAAGCCTTAATTTTTTTTGTTGGCATGTCTTTTCCATGATTCATTGCTCCTACTAAGGGTGTTTGGAGTTGGAAAGGGACCTTAAAGAGACCTTTCTTTGTTGAATATTGTGACATGATTGGCTCATGAGAAGGGGAGTTGGGAAGTTTGTTCTTTGCTGGAGATAGTCATGTACCATCTCGATGAGCTATCCCCAAAAAAAATTATACATCAAGCTCTACTAACTTGCACAACTTGTTGTTGCTATCAATTTTTTGAGGAAGGAATTCCTCAACAAACTACATAGCCAACACTCCTTGTGTGCCTTCGTTTGGTAGTAATTGATGAAGGGGATTTACTACATAGAGAAGATTGGATAATGACACTATAGGTAGATTTGTGATTGTTTTGTTGCTAGACCTTTTTGACAAGATAGGTATCATCTAAAAAAACTTTCTTATTATTTTTTGTATGGGTTGGGAAAGTTCTAGGGACAAAACCTAAGACTGAAGAGGAGAAATGTTTCCTCTTTGTTGGTCCCAGCTCTGGATCTTAGCAGAATCCTTTGGTGGGGAAAGGAAAAAGTTCCCTACATGTACTCAGGATGCCTTTTTGTTTGTTGTGATTTTCACAAGGTACTGCTACTTTTGACAACCCAAGCTCTTTCTAGGAAGAGAGGTGAGGGATAGTGGATGTTTGAAGATTTTGAGAAATAATGTTCTATTGTGACATTTTGCTTTTGGCTAAGGTGGAATATTGCAATATTAGGTTTATTTCATACTCTATACCTTTTGCTACAAGGGTCTCACAAGAAGGAGTTTTTGAGGGGCATTGTGAGGTTGGGTGAGAAAAGGAATGACAAGAGGAGTAGTAAATAGTAGGATTTTCTAGCTCAATCTACTGTTTCCAAGACCTGCACTTGGACTGAATGATTAGGATTTTTGGAAATAGTTTTTTAGTGTTTACAAGGATGCATATCTTGGTTGGGTTGCAAGAGTATTTAATTTTTTTTGAATCAATCCTCTAGAAAATTCCAATGGAGTTACCTTTAACTTCTAGGATTTGGGGCTCCCTATATTTGAGTGGAATATTTTTTAGATGATCTAGAATGGTATACATTGAATTGAATCAGAGTAGGGGTTGAAATGGTGGGTCTAGGGTTGTAGATATAATACTTTCCCATTAAAAAACCATGATTTTTATTTAAGGGCTTTATTTCAATCTACTCTAAAGTTAAAAATAACAATGAAGAAACTGATTGACTCATGAATGTAGAAAAGTCCTAAGGCTTCCAACCATTGGTCATGGACCCATGTTTCTAAAGTATTAATGTGTGAGATATAGTTGAATATCTTACCTATGAGTCTATGAATTTTGAGGATAAATATGGAAGGAATCAAAATGTCTTAAAAATGTTTACTTGATAATTTGGTTGAGTAGATGAATACAAAAGTGCAGCTTAGTGAGTGTCCTTTGGGATTTGAGTTGTTTTGGGAATCCGTATATGTTGTTGACAATGTAGGATTCTAGAAGTACATTGGTGGCTGCTATTTTTTCTTTTTGCAAACCCTAGCTGAAAGTTTTTTATCCCAATGGAAAAGTGTTAGGGAAAGTGGTGACATAGTTTTGACACCTGTGCTGAGAGGAAGTAGGAACAACAAAAAAACTAGTGGAATAGGGATGTGTATGTAACATCCCCCTCAACCTGGTTTGTTCCTTTCATCCAATTAGAAAGTGGTGAAATATGAAACCACCAAATCATGAGAAGACTAGGGGCTGACGATGAGTAAACTTTGAGTTTCATCCATTTAAGGGTTGTTTCGGATTGACACTACAAAGTACCACCTTGAAACTACCACTTATTAGCTTTTTTCCTTGGCTTTTGGTTTCTTTTCAGACCATTCAATGCCAAATAACATCCCTAAAACCTTGGGAAGGGTGGATTCTAACAATTTATAGGGTGAAATTTTGAAAAACACCTATTAGAGGCCTACTCCCACTCCCACTCCATCCCTACTAAAAAATATAAGATCACGATAATTGATAATAACTATATTTATTTATTTATTTTAAATAATACAAATTTAATTTTCTCCCACTTAATTTTTTTCCCTCTAAAAAATTCATATAGTTTTCAAAAAAATACTAGAAACAAACATATTAATTTTTCGCTATGATGTAACTTTCAAAATAAACTAATTAAATAATAGACTAGATAAAAATATTAGTATCCCTCCCTAGTTGGGACTTAAAATTAAAAATCTATAAAAAATATGCACTTAGAAAAAAATCACCTCATATAATATGCATTCACAACCCATTTTAAAAATCTCAGTATAAAGAAAAAATTCTAGATGCAATACACATGAAAGTCTTGATTCTAGTGCCCCATGCACAATCATGTTCTAGTACTAGCACTTGCACCCATGGGAGGTTCACGTGATATTGCGATTGGAAAATAAAGGTAAAACTCAAATATATTTTAATATTTCATTAAATAGAATACTACAAAAGTTGACTATATGGAAATGACTAAAAGCTAGAAATGATAATTTAAGATTGGTGTGGTAAGCATGTTAGAACTTAGTTTGAAAGGAAAAGGGTGAATATTATATTAATATTTCACTATTTGGCTGACACATGGAGGATGGATTTTGGATAAATTTAAATTTATATGATCCATAAATTAGACAACATGTTGAATGTTATTTTATAAAGATTCAAATGTTGGAAATTTCATAGTAAATAACTATTTACTTTGATCCACATGGTATGAGTATGGGATGGATCATGTGACTTTAGAAGAACTGGAAATAACATTACATGAACCAATATTTCTCTAGGATGATCCATTAGGGATTGTGTTAGAATAATCAATCATCCACAAATGAAAGTGTAAAGTAAGGAATAAAAAGGGTCATTAAGTGAAGAGCATCAAAAGTTAAAATATCAGTAGTCATGATGAGAATTCATAAGATCAAGAGTCATGTATGTAAGAATAGAAGACTAAAAGAAAATAACAAAAGGCTAAAAAATATATGAAGTTATATTTATTTATGGTTCCTAAATAGAAAGTTTGAGTTCACTAATACAAATTCTCTATATTTGTGTTGTTGTTTTTTCTTATTTCATTGTCTTTGGATGCTCCTTAATTGAAAAATAATGTAGTAGTCACCAATTCTACTAATTTAGGTAACCATAAGTGCAATCTTGCTTTTTTGTTGATTGGTCACTTTTTGTAGTTTATTTCATCTCTTATTTTTTCTTGAAACAACTTTTTTTATAAAACTTATCTACATTTTTACTACCATTTCTTAAGAATGGGGAACCCTATGTCTATTTTCAACTAACATTGATTCAATTATTGAATGTGAATATTGTATTGTTTGTGTAGAATAATATTTAGATTATAATAGGTTTTTGTAATGAGATTAACAAGTATTCTTTTAAAAGATATGAGATTTTTTCTTCCATACATATGTTTATTTAAACCTAAACTACTGGTTTAGGGTCCAAGTAGACTAGTTTTCCATTTATTTAATAATTTGGTTTGGGTATTTCCATTAAAAAGGGGGGCTATATTTGCACAAAATATACAAATTTACATAAAGAAAATAGTTCTTAATTGATAATTCAACATCAAATGTTAAAGATAAATCAAATTTTTTTATGTATGTTTAAAATAGATAAAGTCTCAGCAATTGGATAGGTAGTTAGTTACAAAAATTGATATAACCGTATAAAAAAATTCTTCAAGAAAAAATATTGAAACTATAGAAAGGGACTTACCTCAAGACTGTCCTTCCAATAGTGTAATTGAGAAAAATGA
>VDFB02386191.1:0-25145 GCA_007258455.2 Sequoia sempervirens | reverse complement strand
ATGTATCTCCACTACCTTGCCCTCTTTCAAGTTCAACTATAACTCTTTCAACATCACTATACTCATGATCATATTGCTGTTGTGAAAAATCAGATTCTAATTCATAATCAGAATAGGCTCCCATGTGATATGAAAGACCTTTACCATAGCATCTATGCCCTCTAGACCATGGTTCACGGAATCTATAACAAACCCACTCTTTTCTTAGCTTCTCACGCAACTCTTCATCCATCTTGGTGGGAAATGTTTTGGATGGAAGAGGTAAATGTTTCTCTTCCTTTTTATGAGCAAGGAGTTTTGAAGAAAACTTAGGCCTTGGAGCAGCCAATTCCATGCTTCTAGCTTTCTTTATTGCTTCTTCAAGATTCAGTGGATCAAATGCTTTAACCCACACTTTCAATGGCTCCATAAGACCGTCTGAAAACAGCACAAGTAGTCTTCTTTCAGTGATGTTGGGCACCATCATGGAAAGTCTTTGAAATTCTGCAATATAAAAATCCAATGAGCCATGCTGTTTTAACTGAGCAAGCTCACGAAACTTGATTTCTGGATCCTTAGTATTAAACCTATCAATCAGCTTGTTGGAAAATTCTTCATAAGTATGAAAAAGGTTATGGCCAAGTGTTACCAAACTGTGGTACCACCACTCACATGCAGCTCCATCCAAATTCAAAGTTGCAAATTTGATGGTGTCTTCTTCTAGCATAGGCCTGAGTAATAGGTAATTGTCCAGCTTCTAAACCCATGATCGAGCTATGCACTTGTCACTTCCATCATAGTGAGCCAAGGTAACTTTGCCCAGTGCTTGTTGATAGTCCATTTTGGGACCCATAGGAGCTCGAATATCTTTCTTTCCTCCTCTTCCCTTCCTTTGATTCATATACTAATCAAAAGTTAATATTTCCTTGATTTCAAATGGAAGAGAAACATACTCCATATAACTCTGTCTCACTTCATCTGCCATAGGGACTTCAGGCTCGGAAAAAGCTTGCTCCCTTGGAGTAAAAGTAGGAAGGAGAGGTCTTGGGGCTGATTCCCTTAAATTGGCAACTTGTTGCCCAACTGTTCTCCCTCTTGGTTCGGAATTGGAACCACTAGAATCTAACTCTTTCTTTGGCTGGATTGGGCTTACTTGCTGGTCTATTTTTGCAAGTAACCTAGCCATCATATCCATCATGGCATCAAACTTTTATTTTTCTCTAAAGTCACTGTCATTTGCTTCATGGGCTGGTCCCTTTCCCCTATCAGCCATGGTTTCAACTGGTGTTTCTTGGTTTCTCAAAACCTCTAAAAAAGTATCAATCTCAAGAAGCTGAAATTGAACTCTATTTCCTCTAGTGTAGCACCAAAATTCCCTATCACTCATCTAACACTGAAGAACGAAACTCATAGGATGGCAGGAAAACAGGCTTTGATACCACTATAATATTCCCCCTTAATTTTTTCAATTTTTAATCAGCACAAACACCACTATTAGCGTTAGCTCCAAATATAGAACAACATGGAAAGTAACCCTTCACCTTTTGATCACCAAGATCCTAGTGTGGGCGAGGTGAGAGCATACAATGCGAGGGATCGTTAGCAACTGGAAAATGAAATTACAGTGCTTGCTAGGCGGCTAGCCAACCATGCATGGAAAGTAAATTGCTAGAAATACAAAGTAGACGGATAACCGACCATGAGCTCAACAACTTATTCAGCGGGAGTGAAGATATTACAATTATGAGACGGCAAGCGGACCATTTAATCCTCACTACCACTTGTTCAGTGGGGGGAATTTATTAAACACAGTGTGCTGAAAATAAAATGCTTCAACTACTTATCCAATGGGAGCTAAATGCAAAACTTAATCGCAGCAAATAAATAGATGACTATTAGTACTACTAACTAGCCTTACAATAAATGAATTTTCAGCTGCAAAACATATTAGAATAAAGGCCAAATATAACCAATGATTAAGGATATTATCCTTAACTATATACAATGATTCGGTGCTGAGACTAATCCACCCTAGCTGGTCAAGTTGGAGAGATCATACAACTTTTTCACAGTGTTCGTCATTGCCAAATTTGTGGGTCTCCTCCAAAGACAAATTTGCAGAATAACAGTTAATACTACATGCACAATTTCGAGGCTGGATATATCCTATATTCTGGTCTGTTTATATTGAGATGATTTTATTGCTGATTGAATGTATTGGACTTAATATTTGGACTAGGCGATGGAAACTATGGCTGTGTGTTCACCTATGCAACTATTATTCTCTCATTCAGGAGGCGTACCATTGTACAGAGACTACAAGAAACAAGAGCTGAATTTTCCAATCAAATAGTACATACACAATATACGAATTGATAGGCTTGATGGATTGGTACATCAATTGCATATATTGACTCTTAATCTTAATCCAACCATTTTGTCATCATCATCAATAAACCTATAAGTAATTTGTTTTTGGATCATAGTTACAAGACTCGCAAGAACTCGCCAGACCTCAACAAGTCGCAGTCCGAGCAAGGGTAAACGAGTCTAGAAAATTCGAGGGTCGAGTACTCACCAGACTCACCAAGTATGGTAGACTCACCAGACTCATCGGGTCTGGGTGAGTCTAGACCCCTAGCCTCGGCCATTTTAATTATTATTATTTTTTTAAATTACAATCTTTCAATGCTTATTTGGTTTATGACATGCCAATCTAGGATTTACTAAACATATGAAAATGGTGTGCACCTCGGGACCTCGTGAGGGGCGCTGCCCCTCAACCCCGCTAGGGGCACTACCCCCAGACCCACACAAGGGACATTGCCCCTTGACCTCACTGAGGGTGTTGCCCCTAGACCCCCGCAAGGGGCACTACCCCTTGACCCCACTAGGGGCACTGCCCCTCGACCCCGTTGGCGTGGTTCCCCCAAACCCCCATCAAACTATAGGTCTAAGCATGTAATAGGCCAATGATGAATCATGATCATAAAACCTACAAAATACATATCCCCTGTTGCAAATCTCTGCATCTATCACATTCAAAGAAATAATCAAGGATTATCTTGTTTCATACATTGGACAACTTGTTTAGTATGCAAGGATGGCCATAGGAAACTTGGCATGCTACAATCATTGTACTGTTGAATACAAGTTAAGTCATAGTTGACAAGAAATGCTATTTTCATAATGCAAAAAATGTATCAATCATGCCCTACACAGGAAACACATAGAACAATCCCATCTAATAGTATGCTAGCTAAAGTCAAAATAGAACATAACCATTTATCTTTTTACTTAAAAGTTCCTATTTGTTAATGAGCTCGACAAGAAAACATACAGTCTTGAAGGCTATAAGAAAATTTTAATAATAAATTCCTCACTTGAATATACACACCAATCATTGAGACACAAGAAAATATCATTGGCTATATCATCATCTAGGACCTATCTTAGACACTAGCACATGACTTGTGATGTTGGGATGAGTAATGAGCTTCTCTGAGCCATAGACTTACATTTTTAGTTTTGATATTTGTTTTGATGCCATGGATTTCATATTCCATGAGTTTTGTATACATTTGACAATATTTATATATCTAAATGTGTTATTTCCTTCAACTAAAATTTGTGTTTATACTTATGTGATTGATGTATGTTTGTGTATGGGATCATAGTAGATTCTATTTGATGATGTTATTGTGTCTTTAAGGTTTATTTATTAAAGGGTGCATGAAACAAGTTTTAAATCCCTAAAAATATCTGAATTTCTTGGGTTTTTCTATTTGTTGAATCTAGGCTTCAAGTTCGAGCCCAAGTCAAAGATCAGCAGGCGAGTCCAAGGCGAGTCCGAGTCTTGTAACACTGTTTTGGATGTAGAACAATTAAGTGGTACCATAGTTAGTAATGTGATTGTTTTCTCACTTAATGCATGGTTGATATAATTGGATAATTTGCATAGAAGCAATCACACTAGACTCTTCAATCATTGAATTCTTTCAAACTCAAAAAACTGAGCAACTATGCACAAACTATGGCTCAATGAATTGTTGTTGGATGCCTCAGCTTTAAGGAATAGAATAGAAGATTCTAATGTCCACAAGACCAAGCATAGCCTATAGAAAGCAGACCCTGCTATTTTTGCTTTGTAAAGTGTTGATCTTTTGCTATTCAATTTGATAATGAACTCTCCCATTCTCTCAACCATCTCCTAGCTAAATAAATCTTGAGAAGAAGTTGCTGCTAAATTACTTATGTAGTTGATCCAGATGTCTTCGTAAGTGTTTCTTTGTTTCAACTGTTGCAGTCATGCAAAAGACAATACACTCTCTTCCTATACCTCTTTTGGGCTTTACCATTTACCTATTTCACACCAAAGATAATGCAAGCCTTGTTCTCATCAACAGGCTTTGAGGAGTTTCAGTGTCTCGACCCCAATTTTCAATAATTAATTTTTAATTTAATATTACTATTTAAATGATCACTGATCAAACTTTGTCTTATGTGCCTAACAAGAAAATACTCTCGGTAAAGAGAGAGTATCATCAAGGAGGGGATGTCTAGCCGTTTGTAAACAACCATGTGTAAGGAAAGCTAGATGCGGAAGAAACCTCCTAACGTCAAAACCTCAGGGAAGAATGCAGAGATACCTTTTAAATTTTACAATTACAGTCCAATTAAGATGCACATGAAAGAGATAACAGAAATAGAGTATTTGACAAACCCATATGAACACCGGATTTACGTGGGAAAACCCTTACGGGAGAAAAACCCACCACACCAAGAAAATTCACTTTGTATTACAGTAATAAAGATTACATACAGAGATCTGACTTATCTTTCTGAAGTCAGTTTACAGCAGCATTCACCATGAACAACCTTGTTACAAAACATTCACGTTACAGTCTTCACAGAATAGAATTCATCCACTGATCATACAATCACACAGCAATTTGTCGATCCTTCAAACCAGAGATCATCTACAACTTCAGACTATAACCATGTCATTCCTGTCTGTCGAGCTTCCTCTTAGAACTGTCACAACGAACTGTCTTCCAACGGTTCCCATTCGG
The DNA here is from genome assembly GCA_007258455.2 of Sequoia sempervirens. NCBI lineage: Eukaryota > Viridiplantae > Streptophyta > Pinopsida > Cupressales > Cupressaceae > Sequoia > Sequoia sempervirens. The sequence goes on along the minus strand of VDFB02386191.1, from coordinate 20,094 downwards.
CTTCTCTGATTGGCTATTGATTCACCACGTAGGATGGTCTTCTCTCAGTCAAAGCGATCAACTTGTGTTGGCATGTCGGTGAGACACAAGAAGTGTCTCCCCGATGCCCAAAGACTTCACCATCGATGTCGCCAAGAGTCATCCTTATCGCCAAGATGTTACATCGAGTCCAGAGAGCTATCGCTCAAACTTCGCCATGTCGCCAAGACCTCATACCGACGATCATCACATGTATCACTATTGCCAAGACTTACCGCTATCGATGAAACATCATAGCGAAGCTTCAAAGTCACACAGACGTGAGTTTTCCATTCGGTGAGATAATCGTCTTTCGCTGAGAGATCATACCGAGTCATTAAGGGTTATACCGAAAAGTTCAACATTCGGCAAGACATACCGCTTTCGGTGAGACATCATACCGAAGTTCCAAAGTCACATAGACATGGGTGTTCACATCGGCAAAACATCACACATCGGTAAGACTTCTTACCGAGCCATCGCATGTTACTCCGAGTATATACTGTTGGTGAGACAAACCAACTGTCGCCAGGAGATCATAGCGAAACCTCCATGTTACCCCGAAGACACCAAGCAAAATGCTATCGGCGAGACATTCCTATCGGTAAGACTTCTTACCGAACACCCAAGACTCTCCCCGAAGACTTAAAAAAAAACGCTGTCGGCGAGACAATAGCTATCGCTGGGACCTCACATCGAAGTAAGCCTTTCGGCCAAGGGTCTCCCCGATATACGATATGAATGACCTATCGGCCAGAGATCTCCACTTGGCATAGGGTTACAACGACAGTCACAAGTCACAACAATAAGCTTCTTCGGCATGACTTAAACATTGTCTCGGCGACCTATACAAACCACAAGATCCAAAGCTGCTAGTCGGCCAGACTCAAAGCATGTCACACCGACTTGCCTCTCTTCGAGGTTTCAGCCTGTGAGATTGAGGCATATGTTTCCAACACCGTGGTGAAAGAATCTACACACACACTTAGAAAATCATATAGTTGCATTTGCATAATTTAGTTATGATTGCATCTTATTTTATTTAATAAGGAAGATTATTGTTATAGTTGCTTATTTAATTAAATGTTAGTTAATGTTAATTTCTCTTAGAGGAAATAAAAATAGTTTTAAATCATTTATTGATTTTATTCGAAATTAGAATTAATATTTATTGTTTTAAAGATAATTGTGATGCAAGTTAATAAATCATATTTGTTATTTAAATTTAGTTTTATTTGATAAATATGAGATAAACTTAGAAAATAAAGCAAGATTTGGAAAATAAAACAAAGGGATAAAAAAAATAGAAAAAGGACTTAAATTTAGAAAATAAAACACAAAACAAAGCAAAAAATAAAAATAGGGAAAAAATTAACAAAAAGAGAATGATCTCTCATTCTCTCGACACACAAGATTCATTCACAATTTTTCCTTGAACCATGCTTCTTGAAACAGATAGGATGCTGGTTGTTCTTCTCAAAAACAGTGCAAAATAAAGTTGAATTAGCAATTATGTGCCTTGGGCAATCAAAGACCATTGTTCTTAAGCACTTTGTTTCTTATTTTCTCATTGATCAAGTAATTTCTCTAATGTGGGTTTCTTAGAAATTGCCCATTCTGCATGATAGATTTCTTATGCTCTCTTAGCTTAATCTCAAAATCCTTCTAGTATAAACGTTGGTGGATGTCCATAATTTGTTTAAGAAACCAAATTTGGTAATATGGTGTGCTAAGAGGATGCTCGCCATGGATACAAAGTTCGGCTTCATGAATATCAGGTGCAGCTACGTGTGAGTTTCCTCATCCTTCTAATTCCTTTTTGCTTCGGAGTATTTAAAGTTTACATTGAAAATTAATTTTTATGTATGACCATCCTGCAACCGTCGCTTGGCATGAGTTAGTTGAAACCGTTTGAAAGCCGAGCCTTTGTATTTTGATCTGCATTTTGCATGCATGCCTATCCGGCACTCACAAGCTTATTTTCCTTTGGTGGATGCACTTGACCTGTTTCAAACCTCTCACTTTGGCACGGGCAGAGAGGATGCGGAATTTGTTTTTCTACCTGCCAAAGCATTGTTGCTAAAAGTTTCGAGAGCCTTTTTATCAAATCCATTTAGCATATATCATGTGGTCCATTGGTTTGAAAACTCCTTAACTTACTTATTGCAAATTAATGGAATTACCATTTGATTGCCAAATTTTCTGATTGTTTTATTTAGCAAAGCTAATATCTTCCACAAGAACATTGTCCCTGTTTAAAATGATGGTAATGGTTCACATCTCTCTGATCAACTTCTCTTGAGATGATCTCCCAATATCTCCAAACCAGGTTTAAGGGTGTCTAAAGGAGAGTGATTACGTTATTCCATGATCACCTCTATATGACAGGAAAAGGCTAGTGTTGGCTTGTTTATTCTCATACAAACTATGAGCTATTCTCAGGGGATTCTAGAATTTCATAGGAAATCCATCGCTTAGGACATACTAATTGCTTACACCCATAGACTACCAAGAAATAACAATCGAGTTAATGCCTGAAACTATCACGTTCGAAGAATAGATGGAAAATGCTAGTTAAACATTCTATTTGATGCTTATATTTCGTAGAAGTTACTTAAACTTTTGATCTTTGTGTATGTTGGTACTCATTCCTTGCTTTTGTCTTGTTTAAATAAAAGAGTTTTTTTATATCATTATGATCTTCTTTATTTTGGGTTATTATCTGACATCGATAAGTTAGGATTGACTTTGAGGTTCTTTCTGTAGATTCATTTTTCTGCAGTGATTATAAAATATGACACAAACAACTGTTTAGGCATTTGTATTTACATCTGCAAAATAAGTTTCCCAATTGGGATGTGTTGTGACCTTTTCACACATCGCCCCATTCAAAATGGGGACCCCTAATTTTTGCTCCATTCTCGTCTTTTTGGCTTTGGTTTTTGGTCTCTCTCTCTGTCTGTCTCTTTTCTGATGGTCTACTTTCTGGGGACGTTCCCGTCTGCAAGCTTAAGCGTGAATTTGGCCAAGTCTGAAATTAGGGTTTGAGTCTTTCCAGCCAATTTGAAGTCAAACGAGGTGAATACATTGAAAATTAAGCTTAACGTTGTTGTCAGCATGTTTCCAGCAGGCTCTCAGCGAATTTTCATCCGATTCTAAGGTACTTACTATTTTTAGTAAGTGTGAAATTACAGGCGATTCGTCAACATTTTTGAGATTCCGACAGTCACACCACACTCAGAGTATATCAGACTGCTTGCATGCTAAATTTGAGCGAAAACGGACGACTTACTATTTTTAGCCCGGTCCTACGAATTCGGGTCTAGATGCGAGTTTTTCTTTGCATATCGGATATTCTTACGGGTTTTCCGAGACCTTGCGATGATGTAACATGCAAGACGAGACGACCACTTCGAGATTCGACCTTCCGAGGCTATTTTGGTTGCATGTCGAGGTTTCTTTTGCATGTCGGTGATTCTGATGGGTTTTCGAGAGCTTCGCGATGGTGTGACAGCGGAGATTCCCACTCAGTAGGAACTTGCTATTTTTAGCGGTATGCCCCGGCAGCCGCCTCCCGATGGTTCAGGTTCACGAGCGTCGCAGTGCCCAGAAACGAGCGAAACAGAGTTCATTTAGGATGCATGCAAAGCAAATTAGGGTTTCCAGCTTCGGAGCCTAAAAATAGACATCAAAAGTCAAAATCTTCAAAATCCGATGTAAACCACTGCGATCAGCATTCTTCAGGCTATCTGCTGGTGAAATTTCGGGTCAAGCGGAGCACTTACTATTTATGGTAGTCAATTTGGAACGGCTAAAATAGTAAATTATTTGCATCGTCGATTAATCGTGAGACAGGTCACGTGGTGAGGCGCCTCATTCAAATTTCAACTCGATCGGAACATGGGAGCTATCAGAAACATGAGCTTACTATTTATAGTAAGCCACCTTCAGAAACAGGCTAAAAATAGCAGGGTGACTAAAAATGGCAGTGTCGACAGAACAACGAGGTCATAAGGATGCAGTGTGCAAAATTTCAAATCAATTTGGGCTTTGGAGGTGTAAAAATTAAGAGGCTTACTATTTATAGTAAGGCATGAAGAAACCGGCAGAAGCGAGAAAAATGTCTAAGTCTGGAGCTTTATCCTCCACCACCTTGAAAATGCGCCCAGCTTGCCTTCAGATGTTTGAAGATTTTTCTAAGGCATTAAAAATCCGCCTGCCACCTCCAAATGCGCCCAAGGCACAAGTGGTCAATGAAAGTCAACAAGGTTTATCCTGTTGGCATAGCAAAATGCGCCCAAGGGAACTCAGGAGAAAGTTTTAAAATTTTCTAAGTGTTTACGTTCATCCTCCAACACATGTGAAATCCGCCCAGCTACAAGAGATATCAAGAATAAAAATTCGAAGGCAAACTCGTCCTCCTCCAGGGGTGAAATGCGCCCAAAGTGAGAAGGGTCAAAGAAGTCAAAACTTTTTCATCCGCCAGCTAGGCTGAAATGCGCCCAAAAAAAAAGGAGAAGTCAAAGGAGTCAACATGTCTCATCCTCCACACATGCTAAAATGCGCCCTCCTCACAAAGCAAGATGTTTGAGAAACTTTCTAAGTATAAAATATCCTCCTCACCCATCAAAATGCGCCCACCTCTCAACAAGTCAAAAGGGTCAAAGAACTTCATCCTGCTCACATAGCAAAATGCGCCCACCTTGAGAGTTGAGAGCTTAAAAAATTTCTAAGTATTGGTGTTCATCCACCTCCAAGCCAAAATGCGCCCATGTTTGAAAGGCATGCAACAAAAGTCAAGGAAAGTCAAAGTTTTTAATCCTTCACCAAGTAAGAAATGCGCCCATGCAAGAATAAGCTGGAAAAAGTCAAAGAGTCAACAAAATTCATCCTCCTACATGGGCAAAATGCGCCCAAATCAAGGCATGTCAAGACAAAAATCAGGAAGTTCAAAAGTCATCCTTCTTGCATGTCTAAATGCGCCCAAGTTGAGGTGTAAAAGGTAAGTGGTGGGGGTAAGTGAGGTGAAAGGTGGTTAAAAAATATTCCAAGGCGTGGTAAAAGGCAAGTGAATACTCCAAGGCGTGGCAATATTCCTCCATCATGTACAAAGTGCGCCTAAAGTAGAGAGTGTTAGAAGATTTTTGCTAGGCGTTGGAAAAATATATCCTCCATGAAGTGTGGCGCCAGGCTTGTGAGATGGACATGAAGTGCTAAGGCGTGATTTTCCTCAAGGGTGGTAAAATGAAATAAAAGATGAGTGATAAAATATTTTTTCAAGTGTGAAGTGAAATACAAAACGGTGGTTAGAAAAATAAAATGTGCCAGGCACCTCTAATGAAAAATTTTCTAAGTGAAGTTGATATTTTCTAAGGCAAAATTTTCCAAAGAGATGATTTAAAATTTTTTCTAAGGCACAAAATGTTTTCTTCCTCTAGAAAATGCGCCTAGACTCTGAGGAGATAAGATTTTCTTGAAGCACGAGCGGAGTTGCCAGTGGTGAAGTTAGTGATTGCCAGCTGCACAGGATTGGTAAAAATTTTCCAAGTCAGAGCAAAATTCTCAGAGGGGATCGAAGAATGAGAATAAATTTGATGAAGGAATATTTTCTAAGGTTCAAAATTCAAGGAAATAAAATGAACCCGTTCGTTGTGCACCCATGGGTTCGATGCGTTCTGGAGAAAATTTTCTTCTGGGTATCGAAGATTATCGATGAGGAGTTGATTTTAAGGTCTTCCACAGCTTGTCGAGAATTTTGGGATGAAGATTTTAAGGGGGCACCAGGTTGATGTATTTCCTAAGGGGAAATTTGAAAATTTTCTAAGGCAAAAAATGAAGAAAATGTGTTTTCAAGGTAAGATCCACCAGACGATGAATTTGAAAGAAACTGCCTAGGTGAATTTGCTTAAATCCTTCGTGAAGATAGTTTTCTTGAGCCAGAGGTGAATAAAACCAAGGTTGTCAGAGCTCCAGCAGGTGAAGTGAATTTCTCAAAGATGATACGCCCCTGATGAGGGTGGATTGAAAATTTGGCTAAGGCATGAGGAATCATGAAGAAGGTAAAAGTTGGCTAGTGAAAACGATGAGCCCTTGAAGATCAAAGTGCTAGAATCAGGTGAGTAAGTTGAATTTATATTATGAAATGATCTGATCCCCTTCTCCTTGCTTGTTTTGCAGGAGGAACGTCGAGGCCAAACGATGATGACTTAGTGTGATGACTTGAAGTGGAAGCACGAGGAAGATGAGTTTCACATGAAGAAAGAAAAAGTTGCAAGAAATTGGCTAAGTGTTAACTCAAGTGACAGAGATGAAGATCCTCAAGTGGAAGAAGTCAAAGAACAAAGTCAAGAAGGAAGAAGATCAAGAACAATGTGAACGCGTCTGCAAACGGAATCTTCTAGAAGGATTATGGTGGACATTGTGGCACATTTATTACCCCACTCTCCTCTGTGGCGGTTTTTAGGGCAATATTATTTAGGGCTGAGGTGGCACGATTCTGGCCACTCTATTGATTGTAACCCTAGCCGTCTTTTGGGACTTGGCTAGCTATATAAGGGGGAGTCCCCCTCATTTGTAAAACATTAGATTAGAAAGTTAGAATCAGAGTAGACATTGAGAGAGCATTAGAGCTAGATAGTGTAGCATTGTAGAGCATTTTTGCATCATTTGGAGAAGAAAGAAAGTTTTCCCTTTGAAAACTTTTGAGGAGATTGTTGTGTAACACATTTTATGATAATAGATCTTTTCATTGATGATGGAATTCGTCTTGTCATGAAATGCTAGCAAGGTTTCTTCTTCCTTTCGTATCCAAGTAGATTAAATTCATGCGAGTAGCTTACTTTGGTGTGTGGTGTTTTATTGAGATAACTTCGCTTTATTCCATACCACTAGCGGCTTGTTGATGATAAGTCCGCCTTGCGTGGTCGACTGGAGATTATCTTGTGTTTAACTTCGGTTGTGGTTTACATACTTATATGCGTCGTTCTGATGGTGTATGTATGTTAATTCATAATTTGAACATCTTTTGCTATTTCCCTTGAAGATTGCACCGATTTTACTGAGGCTGTCCGACGGAGGCTAGGTGAAATCCGGTTGAAGTCTATTGAAACGAAACCCCACATATCCTGCATTTAGAATAGAATATAAATTTCTTAGGCCTTATACCCTTTACTTTCCGCACATTTCCGGTTAGTATTAGGAATCCCGTGCTCACCTGCCAAATCATTTGAAATACATGAAAACCCTTAGTCCGCTGTCTGCTGTCAACCGCCGAACAATTGTGTAAGTCCCCTTGACATACCAGCAATATCACATCGAGCCAAACTGAGCCTATTCGCACTTAAGGAACCTTGGAGTTGAAAGCATGATCTTACTCGCAATCTTAGCATGCTGAATACTTTGTTCAAGAGAGGATAGAGCGTCCGTTGGGAGACTTTATTCTGTGTTGGTGCGGTCTCAAAAACCACGTCAACAGGATGCAAATGTTAGATAGTTTTGTTTGGGTCATTTTTCTTACAGCAGTCTATCGTGATGTTATCCTCTTGTGCTTTGTTTTTGTTGTATCTAATTGCACGTAGTTCTCAGTATTTTGGTTTCAATGCTTTTTGCCAATAGTCTATCTTGTTGGGTTATGAATTTCGATAGGTAATAGAATTTTGTTTATTAATTTTTCTATTTGATGGAACTATCGGGAACAGAACCTTTAAAACTTATATCAATAATTTTATTAATGATACTTTTGTTTTCTTTTAAAGTCTCATAGTTATGTGAATAATCTATGTTTGACTTAGAGAAACAATTGAAAAGAAAGTTCACCGCTTTAATATTTTATAGCTCTAATATCTCATAATAGTGATATTTTGAACTTAGTCATCTTAACTTCAAAGTTTATTTCATTTACGATTTGGTAGATTGTATAAACTTGCTAGCTTGAATTGAGATAAAATTGTTGGTCGCATCATTTGTGTTTCTAAGGGAATGGCATATTCATATTTAATATACTTTCAAATTCTAGAATTTAGGAAGAAAATAGTCTTCCAATTAATTTAAATAGAAAGAATGTTTTGTCAACATTTGAATTTGTCTTATGGGAAATAATATAGGTCAATAATTGAACTTGTGAATTTGATTTAAGTAAGGGTTAGGAGAATTAATGTTTTCTTAGAAGTGAATCCTTGAATTAAAGACCTCTTGGCTATTGATTTAGCTAGATAAGTATCTCATTATATTCTTGGTAATCTTTTGAGAAACCCTTGATGGGCACATCAAGTCAATTAGTTGTGAAGTTAGGTTCCTGAATGTAAAATATGATCATGAGAAGGTAGATCAAACTTTGCCATTATGTAGGTATCTTAACAAGCACAGAATTGAATATGTTTTTTTTTGTTAGTATAAACTACCACCATATGATCATGACTTATAAGATCTTAGGAATGTCTCTTAAGAGTGTTGTGAGATAGATAGACCTCAGATGCCTATTACCATCTCATATGGAGTAAACTATTAACTTGAATTATTGGTTTCATATTAGACTTTCATATTGTTTGCCAAATTAGATGTTCTTGGGATGAAGTACATTTTAGAAGTTATATATGCACTTTCTTTTTCTACATTGTTGGAGGATGAGACCTAGGTTGATCTTGATACATAAATGTTATGTAGAGCAACAGAGTGATCCTCTGTAGTTGATGGCTTTATCATTCAAAAATGTGTGATGAAGTTGTAAATGGTCATGTCGGTGAGACAGTTTGATCATTGCTTGTGAGACATCTTGTAACTAGTGAGGCGTTCTGTAGCCAGTGAGGCTCTACTAGTGAGGCATTTCATTAAGCCAGTGAAGCATTTTTACAAGTGGTTTTTCATCCCTATGAGGGTTTTCCGCTCATGAAAATCACTATGCTATGGTTCTTTTGTGGATGCATTTATGATCTTGCTATTTCCTTAATTTGCATTACAACATTCAAATTTATATGTATTGCTATTGCATTATCTTTGTGTAAGCCTACACAACTAAATTTTGTAAAGGCACGGCCTTGTGTTGATAGACATATTGACTCAGTAATGTATGTAATACCATTTGAAAATAATGATGAAGTTATTTAATTATTTCCTTTTAGCACCATTTAATAATCATCTTACACTATTTCGGGAATTGATTTGCTTATCGGAGGTTTTTTTTTTTTAGTAAGTGAGATTTGCGGGCTTTACATTTAGATCAAATTTATGTAGAGCCATAGATGTCATAAAAGAAACACTGGATTTTCCTCACACCCAAGTTCAGTACATGGAGCCTAATTGGTTGATGATGACAAGCGCCTTGCGTATTGTCCCTGATGATCCTTACATCCCAGGTAATATCACAGGAAATGTTTGACTTCAATTTTGCTGATTTATAGTTGTATCTTCACCTCTTTTCTGTCATACTTTGTATGGTCCAATGACAGGGTATGTTCTGCTTGTGTTTAACTTTAATATGTAAGAACCGCAATACAGCACATTGAGGTTCCATAATTTTGAGGCTATAGGCAAGTCAAATGCTACCATCACTAATGGCTTCTCTGTAATACTTTATCATTCTGCTTATATTGGCAGGATTTTAAAATTAGTGTATCCAATAAAACAATGAACAATATCACCAAACTGCAGCAAAAATGCACTGTAAACCTTATATATATATATATATATATATATAATCAAATTCAACAAATTTTCCCACGTACATTGAGTCATTACATTAAATGCTTATTCTTATTATTGACTCCTTGACCTAGCTTTCCTCATACATTTAGATCCCCATCTCATTTATCTCTTTCAAGTTCTCTTCTGCTTTCACATGCTCAAAAACTAAAATAAGCTACAACATAATAACATAAATTATGAAGAGAACCTCAACTTAACACATATATGATGGCAATGAAAGGAAACAGCTTTCATAATAGAAATATAGAGCACTCAATGGATTTACAAATACTACCATGACTATCAGAATTCTGCATCTTGGATCCATTGCTCCACTTGTCCACCATTTGTGACCATTTATTATATAGTAATCGCCTTCCCTACAGCAAGCATAATTTATTGATATCCTTTAGCTGTTCACTAAAATCAATGGAATGAATGAGCAAAGTAAATAAGAAATCAGAGCGGGGCATGGCCATAAAATATTCTCATAAACTTAGTGAGTGCAATACTCTTTCACTAGGGTACATAGAGAAGCTCCTAGAGCAATACCCTTTAAGAGCATCAATCATTACTTTCGACAGAAAGTTCAAAGTATAAAACCAATGTATTCATGAATTGACAATGAATGGTAACTAAGCTTCCAATTCTAGAATGGCATTGAGACAAACAGGTTCATACTAGCACACAAACACACCAACTCTTCATCAGTATAACATCAAAAGAAAGAGCGTAAGAGATAACACAAAACAAATTTGCTAAAACAAAATAACAATTACTTTGATAGCAGCCAGAACATGTAGACAAAAGCCTAAGAGATAAACATAATGCAATGATGCTTGTTAGTGTTTTAGTTTGTTTTTTGCAAGACAACAAAAAAATAGAATAGTGTGTGAGGATAAACCTCTCTTCAAATTGTGTGGGGAAGCGCCCTGATCTCTAAACTAAAACTAAACACTAAGATAAACTAACCCTAGACACCATACTATAGACAAGATTTATAAGTATCAAAACTATACAATTTTCATTAGGTTTGACTTTAATGAAATGAGTACTTATCAATATTTTTAACACAAACAAGCATCAAAGTAATAGTAGTCATGCCTTGCAAGCAAGATTTTAAATATTACATAATCTAAAAGCACAAACAATAACACCTTCCCACTCAGGAAAACAAAGACCAACACTTACAGTAAAAACAAATAATGGGAAACAACAATACATGAATTACACTGGTTCCAAGAATTAAACATGTAATGCCCCTCTGAGTGTCTCCCTGTTAGTTTTATCTGCTGGTCATGCTTCTGACCGAGCTTCGTGTTGATGTTGGTATTTGATAGATAAACGTTGTTTTGGCTCGATTAATATTTTGATTAATTATTATATTAGCATTAAAGTTTATTGAAGTTATAGGCATTGTGATAATTGAATACAAGCTTTTATATAATTTTAGTATTGATAAAATAAATAAATTGTAGTGCAAATGAAATTAAAAGGATAAGTTAAAATTAATATAAATATATGTAGTAAAGCTATGGTATATGATAAATTAACAATTTAAAGAAATAAAATGATAAGTTAATTACAAAATGGATTTTTAAATAAATAGAAACAATGGTGGAAGTAATAAAGGAGAATACGACAAATGCATCAATATGTCAGCTTATGGAAGGTCTAAATAAGGTTATGGCATGAAACAGTTTTGTAACCGCCATGCATGAGTAAATGTGATCTTTATGAAGATTCTCTGTATCTGAAAAGAAACGCTATCAAGGAAGCACCCTCTTACAGTAAGGATAATAATTGAAACCCATTACAAGCTTATTTTGGAAAAAAGGCTCCGGCGTATGCATTTAATAGTAGTTCGGCAACAAAATGGGATGGCCAATTGCGGTGACAATAGAAAAAAGTTGTGAAGGGACTTGCAATTACAGTTCCGAGAACGAGAGAAGCAAAGAAGGCTGTTTGGAGCGACCGGAAAACTGAGAGATCGAGCATTTCCTTGTCCTGCCAAGGTTTCGATACAGGCATGTCTTTTCTCTTTAAGTTGAAGGCAGTAAATATTGTTTCAATGCTAATGTTTGGGTGTGAATGTTTACCAAGATTCGATAGGCTGCCTGTTAGGTATCTTATTCTGGAAAAAGAATAATTTGATTTCTTAACGTTTCTACCAAAATTCTTTAAGTTGCTTTTTATAGTATTTGTAACGCCATACTTGCAGACCTGTGTATTCGGTCCTTCCTTTCCTCTATCCCATGAGTGGTAATTAATTCCTTGTATTGCATGTTTATATGTTGAGCACTCAATATTTTGACTGCCATACAAATTACCACAGGCCATGATTATCAAACCAGCATCGTTATCATTCCCTGTTGATAGATATGGTCGTGTAAATTAGCCCTTGATGTTGGACTATTTCGATCAGCCTGTTTCTTGTATTCTACAGATACGTATTTGGGTAGTAATTGATATGCACATTCTCTGCTTGGACGTCGCTTCTCCTTGTGCTATTGCTGTAGGTAGCTGCTATCTTGTTTGCTCTGGCATGGGTCTGCCTAGAAACCTTGAGTTGACTGTAAATAGTTCGATATCTCAGATCTATCATTATAGCTCTTGATTTGTACAGTGGGATTGACACAGCTACTTCTCCATTTGAGAATCGTTCTATGAGTACACTGCGGGAGATTCGAATGGAGTTTCCCTTTTGGTTGCGTTTTGTTTAGTCTTGTTTTGTGTCCTCCCTTCTTGCGTTGCTTTAGTTGCTCTGGCGTAGGCAGTGAATTCGTGGAAATAGTTGTGGTATCGGGCCTTACACTTGTCAATGCATCTGACCCTTGCATGTATGCTCATTTATGTTGCTCTCATGCTATTGCTGGCAGCAATGATTTTGGGAAAGTTTGTGGGGTCTAGATTATCACCTACCAGTTCTTCTTACCCAAAAGCTTCATTAGTCATGATTTCTTGTTCTAAAGTACTATATGTATAACGAATTTTAAAACGAATATTCTAGTCTTTCTTCTAGATAACAGTATTTTAGTTGATAGTAATTATTTATACATATAAATATATATATATATATATATATATATATATATATATATATATATATATATATATATATATATATATATATATATATATACAAATACATATACCGATACTTGTGCATATATATATTTGTACATATATATTTATATATGTATATGCATAGATGAATATAATTGTGGCTTAATTTGTACACTCACTATGAACTTAGGTAGTTGGAGTATGCTGCCTTAATTTTCTTTTTAAATGGTTATGTTAGTTGATTTTGTTAAAATCAAATAATTAAAAGGATTTGATTAAGTAAATTGGGTAGATTTATCTTTGCTTATATTGTAGCATGATATTCTCATTTAGAATTGTTCTATATGATCACTATGAATTAATTATTGAATATCTAATGAGATAAATTTTATTCATAAAGAAATCTCTAATAAAGTTAGTTTAAAGAAAGGCATTTTGATAGTGGAACAATTGTTTGTTGATGAATTGATATTTTGTGAGTTGCATTTGAAATCTATTAGGTCTATTAGCTAATGTTTGATAATGAGATAGTAAGAATGTTACTTGATGCGTTACTATTTTCTTAGTAAGGACTAAACGAGTATCCAATATGATTGATTAGGTCGTTCTTAAGATGACTGATTGGATTGTTGACTATTTGTTTTGGATTAGTGGAATTAGGGTGAATTTGTTATTGTGCAAAATGAAAGTAATGTTTAGTCTATGGAATAATTAAGTTGTGAAACAAAGGTTGTGAGTATTGAATACCGTGTCATCTATTGATTTATGAGGTTAATGTTGGTTGATTTTGATTTTCAGTTGATATTGACTTTATGGTTGGTTTGGTATTAGTTGGGATGTTGCCACTCACTACTTTATTCTTGTTGACTCGTTAATTGCGGATTGAAATTAATCTACTGAGATCTTGTTGACGTTGCCATTTCGATGGGAAACCCTTGTATTAGCATTTTGTGAGTCTTCTAGAGGTTAGAGGGGATCTGGTTTCTTCTTGCAAGAGTTGGTATGGGGGTCCGGTGACCTAGGAGGATCACCTTGGGTAATGAAATAACCCGAACCAATTTTTTCAAATTTTGCCAAGTACACAACAATGCAGAAAGCATCCGTTAGGGTTAGTTCAATCAAACCAGCAGTTACAATTAACTCGTTGCCAAGAATGCGCACTCAATCTCAACAAGAGAGAGGTTGTCATATGGCTAGAGGATCATCAGTGCATTAATTCAAACTGCAACTGAAAAGTAACTCTAACCAAGAATGTGCCCAAGATGGACGAACATATGGTCAGAGGATCACTACCAACTACAATTGTTGGGAGTAAACTCGACGCCAAGCATGTGCTTTCAAACCCAGAATGGGAATGGAGCTACCATATGGCAGAGATGCTAAGTATTACAATGTAACTCAAATGTAAATAGGCGTCAAGCCAGCCTCTTCCACTTATTCAGTGGGTATTACAAAGCATCGAGAGCAAGATTAGAAGAAATGCTGATAGTACTACTGTTCAACTTACAATACGATGAAGAATGTCTGCCAAGAGCATAAGATTAGAACTAAACAGTGCTGCAACAAAATAGAAGACTCTCCTTTGCTCATCAATAGTACCAAGACCAATCTCAAAGTTCTGATTTGTGACAGACCTGCTCTTTGAATACTAAATCAGCAACATGGGAAACCATTAAAATGCTCACTACTTCCCCAATTCTCACCCAAAATGCATGAAACTTAATGCAAAGTTCTCCTATTATGAAGGCGCCTAAGAATGCATCACAAAACTGTCCCTACCAGCTGATATTTATTTAATGCACAAACTCCAATGAGACCCAGATGGTACGGCCCTTAGTGAGGGGCGATTTCCTCAAATAAAATTCAGTTCTTCATTAAAAAAATCTGTAACTTATCAGATATGGGCGCCCTTGCCAAGGAAACACAATGAAACAACACCCACAACTAGAATATTTTTATTTTCAGCTATATGAATGAAACTACAGATCAGCCATGATATCAGCATCTCCAGATTTTAGATATAATATGCAAGAAACAAAACTATAATGCAAGCAAATGCTACAAAGCAAACCTCACTACAAAAAACTCTCAACAATAAGCAAACTTCTCCACTAGGTGCTATCTCTCAAGCACGAAGTTGAGCCAAGGCTAGGAGGCATTCATTCCTCGAAGCAGTCCAGCAACCATTTCGGCAACATAACAATACTCAAGATATCAGATAACCAAAAGAAGACCCAAGACCTCCTTTTATAATTTTGAGAAGACACCTCTACAAGCTTCCAGAAGGTGCACCCCACTCCCCAAGGTGCTTTTAGGGTTTTGACTTGACCAAGTCTCCCTTCAAGATGGCGTCCTTTTTCATAAAGGCAATTTTCTTTTAATTTAAAATTATCTTCTCTCCAAAAGTTGGCGTCCCACCTCCAAGAGCAATATTTGACTTTAGAAATATTAAAACTTTCCCTGATGATGCGTCCACCCATGAGGTCCCCCTTTTAAGAACAACTTAAAGTCATGAAGCTAGGCCAAGGGGTTATAACATTATAATATAACATTATTTTAATTAAAATACTTATCTCTCCAGAAAAAGCATCAAAAAGCCAAAACAATATTACCAACTGAACTACCAGAAGAGGAAAGCCTGCTGAGCTGATGCTGACTGGACCACTGCTAAAAATAGAATTTACTAAAAATAATAAATTCAAGAAGTTGCTCAGAATGCAATGCATGCGACACCATTGTAAAGCTTTCTGAAAACCTAGAAAGAATCCGCAATCCAAAATCCCAAACTCCAGGATGTAGCCATCATAACTTACTAAAAATAGTAAGTTCGGAAAGGTTGTCCGACGCAGTTGCAAATCATACCTCTACGAAGCTCTCTGAAAACCCAGAAGGAAACCAGAATCCAAACACCCAAACTCCAACAAGCAAAACCCTGAATCTTCAAGAGAACCCATCAAATAGCCAGAAACCCTAATTCTACCATTGACTAGCTAACAGCACACTGGGAATAGGCTACCAATCACAGGAAAGTGAAGTGCTAAAAACGGGGACATTACAGTCCGCCCTTACCAAAATTGCTTGTCCTCAAGCAATACCACCACATCTCCAGAGAAATTAAGACTGATCCATACCAAAACAAGTATGATCCCAGGTTCCCAAATCCATCTCAGGAAGGACCCACCATGCCACTGCTGTGCCACTCTGATCACATCAGTGAAAACATCATGCCAATGCTGCACTAACCTCCCTTGTAACTCCAAAGTGTTACCATCCATGATACTCAAACTGAAAGATCTTAAAGGACTAAGATCAATATCGTGCAACGTCTCATGTCCAAGATGCCCCGAGTCAACAGTAACAACCATACTACTGTCAACCACAATTCTACGAAAGAAGAAAGATAGGTTACTCAACTCATAATTAACCTCCTCAGCATACCTCCACATGGTAACAAACGAAGCCCTGAAAGCAAATGTGACATCTTCAAATCTTCTTGCAAAGAGGAAAGCAATCCTTTGCAAGAGCTCGAAAATCTCATACTCATGTCTCCTCATGGAGCTACTATGTAACAACTGAATTATACCGACACCGCCATGAAGACTTCTAATCACTCTTACGGTACCAACTCCAAGAGTCTCAGAATGAAAAGCCAAAGCATGTGGAAATTCGCTGTCCCGAACCAGTATAGTAAAGAAACTATTAAAATTTGCTTCACAAAACTCCATAAGGTGAACTCCGAGAATAGGATAGGTGTGAAGGAACAAATAACCACTGCTGTTCAAAGCTGAAGTTAGCAAAGTGCAATATGATTTTAGTACTTCGCACAAGGAAAAACAGCAGCACCAAAGAAATTCCCAAGTGTAAGTGAATGAGATGAGCATTGTGTTGCAGGATAACACCTCAAAATTGACAGGAAAACACACTAGAGTAGTCTCCAACTGAAAAATACCACCTCTTTGACAAGTAGTGATGGACAAACTCTCCCAAACGAGAGTAACTCCACAAGTAAGGTGGCTGATCTGCCTCCAACCAGCAAGCTCGTGTCTCAAAATCTGCCCTTGTCTTGGCCGAAGATTACTAGCAAGAGCAACCAACTGTTCATCTCTCCAACCCATACTCAAAATTTCTCTCCAATCCATTTGTTGATGAACAAACGGAACCATTAGGTGGCTGGAAAAGAAGGAAACAATACCAACAAAACTGGAAATTTGATCATTTATCCCTCCAAAAGTCCTTTCCATATACAATAAGCTCCATCAACCCCTGTTGAGAATCCCAAGCATGGATACGCAACTGAAAGTGTTTTTCAACATATTGGAAGGAAATCTCAACGCATCCCCAAGTGTTGGTGAGAATCAAGTGCATTCTCTTGAAACTGATGCCCCACCTAGTGAATCCTTGAAGCTTAACCACGAAGGCTTCAACAACATTGGAGGATGACATAAAGAGTGGCTTCAAATTCAACTCCCAAAACTGACTAGTATGAGCCCAAACATCTTTACACCCGACGGATGGTTTGTCAAGAGTGCAAACACCAAGCTCCAGATCATCATTCTCCCCTTCTTCATGAGTAATTAAATTGAAACCTTTGCTCCTTGCTGCTGTAATGAAGTTACCAGCAGCTACCAAGTCTTGCTTTGTTAACACCTTGGTGTCGAAGATGTTGAAATCTCCTCAAACTAACACTTCCCATGTAGAGACTCCATCCTCAAACCCACTTGTGCATTCATTATAAAAAGGCCTTGGAAGACTACTAATCACCAAATGTGGAAACTCCTCGTGTAATGATATCAAAGCACCCATTGATTGGGGCTCATACTCTTCCTCATGCTTGGTCGCTTCACCACATGAATCATTTCTCAAATCAAAGAGAGGATTGTCATAAGTTGCTTCAACACTCACTTCAAAGAAAGGATTGCCAAGAACTTGGAAGTCCTTCTTTATATCTTGCTGATCCAAATCTGCACATGCAACTTATGATTTCCTGGTGAAACCTCCAAGATCAAACTCCTCTCGAAGACTATCAAGCTCGTCAATTACTTGCTTGATTTCTTCAACTCTTTGCTCATTCTCTTGCTCCCTTAAAAGTTTGAAATCAGCAAACTGGTCTTCAGCCTCTATTAAAGCCAACTGAGTTTCTTTTAACTTGTCCTTTGTTGATTTGAGCTCCAGAGTGAGCTCATCAACCAAACTCTCCTTTTCTTGGAAAACACCAATGGTCTTCTTTGCAACCTCAATGGTGTGGTCACGATCTTCAATCAAATGTAAGTACTCCGATTTCAATGCCTCCAAGGAGTCTTTGACATGTTGCAAATTAGGGAGAGTAACTTCATCCTTAATCCCTTTCAGTCTCTCATCAAATTGAACCTTCCAGTAGAGATCTTCAACCAAGCTATGAGTGTGATCAAACATGGATAGAGCTTGCACTTCCTTGTCAATGGACACCTTGAATTGTCTCTCCCACTCATATGAATGCGAAGATGGTGAACTGCTGATAGGCTGCAACTGAAAATCAAAGCATTGTCCCTTGTCTTTGCTGCCCTCAATGCTGCTCCAACATCCTTGTACTTTACCACCAACATGCGGATAATGGTCAAAGCCTTGGAGATGATCATTCTCCATGATTTCTTGACTCTATTTTCGCAATCAGCTTTTTGAATGAAAAAATCAGACTTATGTTTGTAAACCTCTTTAACTCTTTCCTCTTCAAGAGCCATATGGTCTTCAAGCTCTTCTTCTTCATCACCGTCTTCTTAGTCAAACATGATAGCAACATCCAACTTGCTCAATGGATCATAATCATCCGTTGTTCGGAAAGTTTCTGTAGAGACATACTCTTCTTTAGTGGCTGCAACCACTTCAAAGAGATCATTATGAAGCTTCGTTGAACACTCTTCTTCTTCAAGGACAACTTCTTCTTCAATGGACCCCTCATAGTTTGCCATGCAATCTGATTTTTGATCTTTGTCTGGATCAAAGGGAAATTCATCCCACAAAGGTTCTTTATCATACCTTGGTGTCAACCAACCGAGATCCCAATTGGAAAAAGGCTGATTGTTTTGATCAAAAGAAAAGTACTCTTCTGGCTTCTCTTGGAGTGTTGAGTCTTTGAATAGGTCACCATGTAACTCACTTGAACTAATTTCTTCATAAGTCCTTCTCTCCAAGGGCTCAGTTTGATGATCAAACCCACGTTCACCCAAGTCACCAATGTTATAGTGAAGCAAAGAATCTTCAATGTTAGCTGTTTTGAAAACTTCGTCCCTTTCTTCTTCAATGTAACCACCATGTATAGGTGTATTTCTGATCTCATCTTTAGTAATCATATGCATACCAAAAAAGTCTCCTTGATCACTTGTCATAATTTCTTCTTGTGAAAACTCTTGAGGAGTTTGGACAGCAACAAGAGGAAAACTATCCATCACCAAATCTTCAACATGAGGTGGTACAATCATGTAGGAATCATTACCAACATCATCACTTTGGCAATGGTCATAGGCTGATTCAAGGGCACCATCAGTATTTCCTTCCACTTGCTCTTCTTCAGCAAACTCATCCCATACAACAGTACTACTAAAATCTTCTGTGAAGCCCGTAGCTTCAAGACCTTGATAGGTTGAATCCTTATGAGGACTCAAGACTGTTGTTATATTCTTTTCACCGAGCTGATCTTCATCACTTCCTATTACATGCAAGTCAAGAGAAGTATTATGGGGCTCTACCCTTAACTCCTCATTTGCCAAGGTATCTTCATCAAGCTCACGATCATTCTAATGTGACATGTGCAACTTTCTATCCCGACTTTCAGACTTAGCAAACATCTTTCTGATTCCCCATCTTATGTCAAGATCCTTCATTAGCGTAGTCAGTTCCTATATTAACTCAAGTAAAGACTTCTCTGTAGTCATCTCTCTCTATACGTAGTGTCTGCTATCTCTGTCACTCATCTGACAAATGAATCATTGAATATTTTCACAGGATGGCAGGATCTTGGCTCTGATACCACTGAAATAACCTGAACCAATTTTTTCAAATTTTGCCAAGTACACAACAATGCAGAAAGCACCCGTTAGAGTTCAATCAAACCAGCAGTTACAATTAACTCGTTGCCAAGAATGCGCACTCAATCTCAACAAGAGAGAGGCTATCATATGGCTAGAGGATCATCAGTACATTAATTCAAACTGCAACTAAAAAGTAACTCTAACCAAGAATGTGCCCAAGATGGACGAACGTATGGTCAGAGGATCACTACCAACTACAATTGCTGAAAGTAAACTCGACGCCAAGCATGTGCTTTCAAAACCAGAATGGAAATGGAGCTACCATATG
>VDFB02386190.1:0-29917 GCA_007258455.2 Sequoia sempervirens | reverse complement strand
CTTATCCTTGCGTGAGATCTAATCCCAAATTTTTCCTCAACACTAATCTGCTAAGAGATGACGACACTCTTTGCGCCATCCATATCATTAATATCTTAAACAGAAAAACTTTCCCTACCTTGTCTCATTTGGACAAATGGAACTTGAATATTCATGCCTGGCAGAATCTTTTGAAGACCATAGGGCAAAAAAGGTCCAAAGATTTTAGGTTTGTGGAAAAGAAGCTTTCCTCCGAGCTTCAGGCGGTTGAAGCCAATATCCAAACCAATCCTGATAACTGTGATTTCATCTCTCAAGTTGTGAAGGCTAAGAATGCCCTTAGACAACACCAACAGGTCAAGGTCAAGGGAGCCATGGTCAGATCCCGTGCACACTGGCTTTAGTGTGGGGACAGAGGCTCCAAATTCTTCTTCAACCTTATCAAACAAAAGCAGTCTAATGAGAATATTGAAAGGATTGTTGTTGATAACCATGAAATTAACGACTTGGATAACATCAAAAAGGCCTTTGCCAATTTTTATCATAACCTCTTCACCTCTGAGGATTCGGAGGATGCTGCCCTCTTGAGAGCCCAAGTCCATTCCCTCATTCCCAACAAGTTTTCCACTATAGAAGCTAATCAGCTGTCTAAAGAGCTCTCTCTTGAAGAAATTGAAAAAGCCATTAAAGAGCTTAATAAGGACACGGCCCCTGGCCCTGATGGTCTTCCTGTTGAGTTCTACAAAGCTAATATCGATTGGATCTACAAAGACTTGCTGGAGATCTATTTTGAGGCCATTGCTAGTGGCTCCCTAGGCACCTCCATTAGTAGGGGAATTATCAAGTTGCTCCCTAAGGATGGGGAAAAAGCTCTCATCAAGAACTGGAGACCTATTACTCTCCTCAATGTTTCCTATAAAATCTTTGCCAAAATTTTGGCTCTTAGAATTAAAGATATCCTGCCCAAGTTTGTTTGCCCTACCCAAACGGGATTCATTAAAGGGAGATATATTCTTGAAAACTTGATCACCGGCTGGGAAGCCATGAATTAGGCTCACGTTTCTCAGCAAGATTCTGTCATGCTCCTTCTTGACTTCGAGAAAGCCTATGACAAAGTGGAATGGAATTTCATCTCCATGATGCTCGAGGTGTTTGGTTTCCCCAATGCCTTCTGCAATTCTGTTAAAATCTTACTCAAAGATGCCTTCGTGCAGGTCGATGTGAATGGCTCCCTATCTGACTCTTTTCCTCTTGGAAGATCCATCAAACAGGGCTACCCCTTGGCCCCTGCCCTTTTTGTGATTGCTTCTGAAGCTTTGTATTACATCTTCAGAGACAACAATATCTCCCCAGCTATTAAAGGCATATCCCTCCCCAATAACAATGAGCTTATTAATTGCCAATTCGCTGATGACACCGCGATCTTCCTTGAAGCTACAACTGACAACTTTGAAACCCTGCTTCACAAGTTCAACCTCTTTTGCAAGATCTCAGGTGCTCACCTCTCCCACCTCAAGTCTGTCTGCCTTGGTTGGTATGAGCAGCCGCCTAACTGGTTCAAGAACTATCACTTTTAGTGGGGTGGCCTGAACAAGATTGTGAGATATCTTGGAATTCCCTTCTCCATCAACCTCTCCCTCAAAGATATGTGGTCTTGGGTCAAAGACAAGATTTTAAAGAAGCTCAATAAATTGCATAACAGAGCCCTGTCGCTGGCTGGCCGGGTGCAGGTTTGCCAAAAAATCCTATCTTCGTATAATATTTATTACTCTTCAGCTTGGATGTTCAGTAATTATCAAATTTTTGAAATACAAAAAGAGATTAGGAAGTTTCTTTGGTCCGATGGTAAAGGCAAGAGCAAAATGCATGTGGTTAAGTGGGAGTGGTGTCATACTAACAAACTCCTTGGGGGGCTTGGCCTTAGGGATCTTAAGCTCCAGGGGATTGCTCTGGCCGCCAAGTGGATCTTTCACTCTCTGGATGGTTATGATCCCTAGAAGGTCCTGGTTAGAAATAATATTGAAAGGGGTATCCCCAAGAAGGCTAAGTCTTGGAAGAATCTTCCCTTTAATGATCTTGTCCTTGGTGACTTTCCTGTGAATGTGCAAGGATCTGCTGTCTTTAGATCCATTTGGAAAGCTTGGAATTATGTGAAATGCTTTATCACTAACAGGACTTTACACGATGATACCCATCTTTACGGTGAAAGGTCCATTTGGTGGAACCTTAACTACTCTGGCAAGCCCCTTGCCCTTTCCCAGGGCTGCTCTACTAGGCAATGGAATCGTAAAGGAATCTCTCAGTTGGCTGACCTGTTTGAGCATGACAGGTTAATTGGCTAGGAGGTTCTCAGTAACAAGTTTGACCTTCCCGATTCCCAGAAGAAAACCTATAACTTGATCCGCAAGGCCACCATGAATCTCCCGACCTCTTGTCAAATTGACTCTCACAGATTTCTTAACATTAAATGGCTGGATGGGACTGTCCTTAACAAAATCAAAGCCAAAAATATTTACAACACTATTGGGCACTCTGAGGCCATTATAGATCATATAAACAATGTTTGGTACTCTACTCTTGACACTCGTGCTTGGAAAAGTTCTTTTGAGAATATATGGAAAGGGCCCACTGAACCTAAGATAAAATGTTTTAACTGGCTTGTTATTCTGGATAGGCTCCCTATTAGGAAAGATTCCTTGGTTACTGATCATTGTCGTATGTGCAGGTTACCCGAAACTGGTAGACACATTCTCTTTGATTGTATGTTTGCTAAGGAGATATGGCTCATGTTTGGCATCATGTATCCTTCGATTTTTAACATCATTGAGATTATTACCGGCCATATTGTTGGGCTGAAACAAGATTCTAACTTATTTTGGAAAATCCTCTCCTCTATTATTTTGTGGCAAGTCTGGAAGTGTAGAAATGAAGAGAGATATCAGAATAATCCCATAATTCTTACTAAGTCTTTTCGGAAACTCATTTATCTTAAAATCTTCTTGTAGGTCCGCAGTACAATGTTGATTGAGAAGGAGAAGCTTAAAAGGTTCCTCAAGAATGGCTTTGCCACGTTCTTCATATATGAGATGCAAGGAGGATACGCTTGGAGGCAGACTATGGACAATCTGCAGCTTTTTGAGAAAACGTGCAAATTGCTGACCCAAGAGGTGAAGAACAACAGGAAAGTCAACAAAGAGCAGATCCTCATGCTGGCGCAGATTCAGGAAACAAAGCACATTGTCTGGATGGAAGGTGCCATGGGGTGGACGGCCTGGGTTGATAACATAGAAGATATTTTAAGCTAGCTTTCTGCTGTACATGTGGTGTATATATTATTTCATGTGATCCTGTTACTCTTTGTGCTCTTGATGTGAGGCTTAGCCTCTCTTGAGCCGTACTCTTCGTTCCCCGGTGTTTCCTTGGAACTTCTTTTTTTGATCTCTCTATATATAATATAAAAAAAAATTATATTTGTATTTATAAATTTAGATTTTTTCTATAAAAATATAAATATATAATAAAAACTCTAAATTTATAAATATAAAATGTATATTATATAATATATATAATATAAATATTATATTATATAGAAAAGCACTTTTAAAATAATTATATTACATTATTTTTATATTTTATATATATAAAAATATAATAATGTAATATTTGAGATATTTATTTATAAATTTAGGTTTGGAAATCTTGCTATACCATACCCTCTATAGTATAATATATAATGAATATAAATACATTATATAGAAGAAAACTCTAAATTTATAAATATATTTCTCAATATATAATTTTATAATATTAATTAATATACCTTATATTTATATAAAAATTATCAATTTCAATCTTTGCGTACTCTATCATACTAGTTTCATTATTTGGGTTTTAGGTAGTTGGTAGTTGATAGTGTTAGATTCATTATTTACACCTTGATTTTGGCTTTAGGAAAATTCACCACCAGCAATTCATTATTGGAAAATTCACCCCCAACAATTCACCATGGAAAAATTCACCACCATGACAAATTCACCTTATGGAAAAGTCACCACCACCAATTCATGGTCGTGAATTTTCCATGAGGTGAATTTGTAATGGCAGTGAATTTTCCCATGATGAATTGTTGAAGGTGGCCAACAATTCTATTCATTGTTGGATTAGCATCATTATTTGAGTTTTAGGTAGTTGGTAGTTGATAGTGTTGCTTTATACCTTGATTTTGGCTTTAGGAAAATTCACCTATATAAACAATAGAAAAAAATAAAGGGGAAAATTCATGGCCAACAATTCTATGTTCATTTGTACTTCATTGTTGGATTAGCATCATTATTTGATTTCTAGGTAGTTGGTAGTTGATATTGTTGATTCATGCTTTGCATCTTGATTTTGGCTTTAGGAAAATTCACCACTAGCAATTCACTGCCAACAATTCACCACGGAAAAATTCACCACCATGACAAATTCACCTTATGGAAAATTCACTACCAACAATTCATGGCAGTGAATTTTCCCTCGTGAATTGTTGATGGTGAATTTTGTTGCGGTGAATTTTCCTAAAGCCCTTGATTTTACCCTATTCTATATAAACAATAGAAAAAAATAAAAGAGAAAAAAATAAAAGAGAAATAAGTGTTAGAGAGTGGATTGAGTGGAATTTTCAAAATTCCATTTAATTTATGGAAGAAATATAAAAGCAAGATTAAAAACACACTTTGAATAGATTTAGATATGAAATAGATTTTCTCATGAACATTTTAACATAATAATAATATACACAACTTTTTAGTGAATATAATATCTGAAAAGCTAGTAAATTTATTCCTAATACCAATTAAAACAACAATCACTAATATTAATAAATTAGACCTGAATATAATTTTATATACTTTACCAATTAAAGCGGTTTTCTTTGATTAATGCTTTAATCATACTACCCAAAGCAAGACACCTTTCCACGGCTTTAGGAAATTAAATATAATTGATATTTTGTAAATTTATTCAACTAAAATTAATATTATAAAATTATATATTTATAAATATAATGTTTATTTATAAATATATTTAAAATATATAATTTTACAATATATATTAATATAATTATATTTATATAAAAATATTATATATACTTATTAAATTATATTTTTAATATATAATATTACATTATCTATAATATATGTAAATATTATATTATACTTAAAGAAAAAAAAATCAAGTCTTACACATTTAATTTAAAAATAAACAACTAAAAAGAAAAATATAAAATTATTAAAATAAAAAACAACTGACGCCTGCAGCACACGGTTGGCCGTCAGATTATGCAGAGCCATAAGCATCCATGCCCCCCATGCTGTTTTGGGGGCTGGATAGCCTTTGCCGGTGGGTTTGAGCAATTTTAGCTGCGAAATACAATTAAAATTTAGGGAAAGATCATATCATTAGTAAAGAGAGAGTTCAAATTTACTGCAAGTCATTATTTGAAAGGGGAGAGTTCAAGTAAGTTGTAGAAATTGATAATTTTAAACAATGGTAATTTTAAGAAACTTCTTTAAGAAAATATATAAAATATTGAAGAATATTTCCTTCTTTTTTTAAATATTAATTTTTATTGGTGATTTCTTTTTAAATATTAATTTTATTGGTAATTTTTTATCATTAAAATTTTGTAGAAATCTTAGCTATTTATGTAAAATAATAGTAAAATTTATTAATTATGACGGTAAAACTTTCCATTTTAAGAAAATGAATTCTTATGGAAAAGCAGGGGTCTCATGTGGAAATCATCAATGGGTTTAAGGGGAAAATTCTATAATATTTAGTTTTCACCATTGATTTAAAATATAACTTAATGGCCCTCGTATTTTGCGAGGTAAAATGTACCTGGAATGTAATGCTCATGCGACCCAAAAATGTTTTTGGATTGTTGATCTCAATCGAGATCAACAATCCAAAAGCAATTTCAAGCCCCATCAATATTTCATTAGAGTATATTTAACCAAATTTAACCAATTGGCAAATATTAGGCACTAAAAAATACTAAATTTAAATAGGTGATTTAGGAAATATTTGGTTGATATAGAGTAGATTATTAACACAATTTTATTATTTAGAAAGACGTATGGTTAAATGAATTTAACAAATTAAGATGTTAATAGAAAGTTATACATATATATACATATATATATATATATATATATATATATATATATATATATATATATGGAGACCAAATATGATCCTCTTGAAGGCGACTTGGGCTAGGTTCCTTAGTCATGAAGTTAGTGAATATTTTATTGAAACAAATTTAATTCTCTTCTAAGGATAGTTTTTCCTTGAGGCCTTATTTAAGAAAGCTTGGAAAAATGAGAGATGCATGTTTATTTTGTGTTGCTATTCTGTTTAGATAATTTGAAGAGAGGTGTGTCTTGACTGAAAGAAGTTTTTAGTCAATCCAAGGTGGTTTCCCTTGAATGTAGTGGTATGGTGGTGATCCCATTCCACCATGTGAGATGAATTTATATAGAATTAATCATTGAGCTTAACTAGATTGCTTTAGTGTAGTTCTAGTTGTCGATTGTGATTTTGTTTTGTGGCACTTGCTAGAAGAAGGGTTTTCAAGAGGTTCACAAGGAAAAGAAGGGAACTTTTGGTGATTTCCAGCTTTACGCATAATCAAACTTTTGTTACAATTGTCTTCAAATTGATTTCATCATCATATCTAAGGATTTTTTAGCATCTACAACCTTTAGTGGGATGCTACAATCACTTTTTAGTCATTTCTAGCTAGGCACATCATCCTACTTCACTTAGCTTCATCTTTCATTCATATCATTAGGGTTTGGTCTTGTGCTTTGGCACAATTGGATGTAATTGAAGGTCTGAAACTCAAATCAAACCTAACTGACTATACTTTCTAGCCCCTTCTATTTGTAATGAATTTTCAAATTGAATAAAGGAAATAAGTTATCATTGCTAGGTATGGTCATCTTTGTTTATGTTCATCTTTATTGATTTCATAAAATACATGATCAAGTTGATTTCTTGTTGTTTATCCTTGGAGCCTTTCAAACTACATGTTATAATAAACCCTAGTTGTAAAAAAAGTTAAGATTTTAAGTGTAGCAAAGGGGAAAAGTCAGTTTGAACCTGTAAGGGTTCTTAAAGTGGTATAAGATCCATGAGCTTGCCAACATTTAGCATATGCATCCTTTTGATGTTAGGCCACACAGGTATATAACACTAGAAGAAGAGCACAACAAGGAGGGGGTAATCCGTTAGCATGTTCATCTTCAGAAATGGGTAGTCCTAGAAGAAAAAATATTGATGATTTCCTACAAACATTTGCATAGTAGCAAGAAAAAGTGCTCCAACAGTTTCAAGATAACCCGATTGTAGTTGTGGGATGGCTGAGGATGGATCATTCAATGTCTAGAAGGGAACATAGTGAAAGTAGTGGAAGAATTAATACATGGAGAGAATTTGTAGCCACTCCAGATAGACCTCTTTGACCCACCTTCACTCCTATGAGAGAGGAGTTACTTTCAGAAGAAGAATAAGAGGAAGCTATAGAGGTCATTGATGATATCATGGCAGCATATAATGAGTATTGTGCTCTTGTTGATGTTGTTTGATCAACCATAAATCTAAACCAGTTCATGAATCAAAAGGAAAAGAAAAGGAACAAAAAAGAGAACAAATCCCAAAAGGATCCTGAAGAATACAAAGATGCATTGAAAAAAATTCCCCTACATAATTTTGATGGCAGTAGTAGGATGAGTGCATGTGCCTTGATAAATAAACTTGATACAAACTCAAACCTATGAGTGAAGAAAAATATATACAGTTTACTACCATGCACTTAGAGAGGATAGCATATGATTGGTGGAACCATGGAATTGTGTTAAAAAGGCATGACATGATTACTTCCCGTGACAATTTCACTCACAAACTGATTGCCAGATTTGACAGGAAGGAGGTAGAGGTTTACTACACAAATTTGGCATAGTTGAAACAAGATGGTAAAGTGATTCCTCTATCAATGAGTTTCAAAAAATTGTTGTTATGGCTCCTAAGATGCCTGAGAAAAGGGTTGTTATTCTCTTTGTAGATGTATTAAGTGACAAATTATGGGGCTTGGTGAAGGATCACATGCCTAAGAAACTAGATGATGTAATAGAGCTTGTACTAGAACTAGACACTTACCCCACTCCAGTTCAAATTCAAAAGAAGAACTTCAAGAATTTCAAATAAAATTAGAAATCATTCAATAATCCCAAGGTTACACCTTCTTCAACAATCAACGATGAGATGAATGAGCTGAGGAGGAAAAAGCTATGCTTCACTTGCAAGCAACTATGGGAACTTGGTCATCGATGCCTTGGAAAAGGAAAAAAAAATCTTATTGATGTTGTATTTGATGATGATGAGATTCCAAATATAGACTCGGAGAGTGAGGAGGAACATGAGGATCAACCTCATATTAAACCTAAAGAGCATGAAATTACTATTGCTTCACTGTCAGGAGTTCCACATTACCATTCCTTTCACATGAAGGGAGTTATAAATGGAAAAAACATGTGTTATTTTTTTGGTAGATAGTGGAGTGACACATAACTTCATTGATGAAGGATTCATGGCTAGGATAGGTCTTCATGCTAAGGAGTTTCTAGGTTGTCAATTAATAGTGGTTGATGGGTTTCGCATGAACTATACTAGGAAAGTCTCACAACTAAGCATATAGATGGGAGATTACACATTGATAGATGGCTTCTACATGTTTGGTCTAGGTGAGATAGATGTGGTGCTAGACCTCCAATGGCTCCAATCTCTTGGGAGGTACACTCAAGATTTTCAAAATATGGAGTTGGAGTTCATAGCAGATGGAAAGAAAATTTTGTTGAATAATTTATCAAATGGAGAGCCTAGAGTGTTTTTAGTTAGGAGGATGGAGACACCATTCATGCATGGAGATATAGCATGGAAATCCTAGTGCTTCATTTCATTTGAATCTCCTTCTAGAAATACACCACATCATCATGTGGATATTCATAAAGTTTTGGATAGGCACAACATTTTGTTTAGTAACATACCGCCTAGGTTACCTCCTGACCATGGATTTGAGCATGTCATAGAGATGGAGGAGGGCTCTAAGCACATCATTACAACACCATACATACATCCTAGGAACTTCAAGGAAGAGATAGAGAAAACAATTAAGGAGCTGCTTGAGATGGGACATATTTTCCCTTCATCTAGTCTCTTTGCTTCTTCAATAGTTCTAGCAAAGAAGAAAAATGGGACTCTACAAATGTGTATTGATTATAGGGCCATGAACAAAAATACCATAAAAAATAGGTACCCTATACCCAAGACCGATGAGGTTCTAGATGAGTTACATGGAGTTGTGTACTTTTCTAAGATTGATCTTAGATCAGGATACTATCAAATTCATGTCTGAGCAGAGGATGTTCACAAGATAGAATTCAAGTTCCATTTTGGACATTATGATTTTCTTGTTATTCCATTTGGTCTCACCAATGCTCCTGCTACTTTTCAATCTTGCATGAATCATATATTCAACAAGCAGTTGCATAAGTTCTTTTTGGTATTATTTGATGACATTATGATATTTAGAAAATCTTGGGAGGAGCACCTTAGACATCTAGATGAAGTACATGGCATCATGGAGGCTTAATCTTTGTTTGATAAGGCATCCAAATGTGATTTTGGACTACAGGAGATTCTCTACTTGGGCCACATGATTGGTGCTAAAGGAGTTTAGCTGCACCAAGAGAAGATTTGAGTCATACTAGATTGGCCACCTCCAAGGAACATCTCTTATTTGCAAGGTTTCTTGGGATTATATAGTTACTACAGGTGATTTGTAAAAGGGAATTCCTAGTTGGTAGCACGTCTTACAAATCTTACCAAGAAGGGGGAATTCAATTGGATAAATGAGGGATAGGTAGTATTTGATTGACTTAAGGATGTTATGAGCTCTTTTCCTATGTTGCCACTACTTGATTTTACTCAGCCTTTTTCCTTGGAGTGATGCTTTAGGAGAGCACCTAGGAGTTGTATTGATGCAAAATTGTCATCTCATTTCTTATGAGAGTAGGAAACTACGAGATGCAAAAAATTTATATTCCACCTATATTAAGGAGATATTGGCCATCACACATGCATTGGCCAAGTTTAGACAATACTTAGTGAGTGGAAAATTTGTGTTTAGAATAGACCACAACAGTTTGAGATACTTCTTATCGCAGAAGGACCTTAATAAGTGGCAACAAATATGGCTTAGTAAGAGACATGCCTATGATTTTGACATTGAGCATATTAAAGGAAAGAAGAATGTGGTTGTTGATGCCCTTTCCAAAAGACCTTCCCTTTTCTATTTGAGTGAGATATCAGAAAATTGGAAGTCTCAAATTTTAGTTGAGTATTCCATGTCCATCTTTGCATGCAAGATCATGGATGGACGAAACCAGGATGATAGATATCGAGTTGTGGATGATGTGATATACTATAAGGATAGGAAATTTCTAGTACCTGGTTCCAATCTTAAACAATAGATATTACAAGCCATTCATGACACACTTATAGTAGGGCATCCAGGTTTCTTCAAAATGTACATTAAAAATAGAGAGAGATTCCCATGGAAGAGTCTCAAAGATGATGTCATGTAGTATGTTAGAGAGTGTTTGAATTGTCACCAAAACAAGTCTGAGCATACCTTTCCAGCAAGACTCCTGCAACCTTTTCCCATTCCAGAGCAAAAGTGGGAGAGTATATCTATGGACTTCATTACATGTCTTCTAAAGGTTCATGGATGAGATTGCATATTTGTGGTTGTTGATAGGTTGACCAAATATGCATAGTTATATGCTATACATTTTTATTATTCATCTCTACAAGTGGCAGAGTTTTTCTTTCATGAGGTGTTTCAATTGCATGGTCTCCCTAAGACCATAGTCAATGATCGAGACAAAAAATTTCTTAGTGCATTTTGGTAGGATCTTTTTCAATTAGCTAGTACAGAGTTGATACTAAGCACCAGCTATCACCCTCAAATATATGGGAAGAAAAATATCATCAATAAGTGGGTTGAGGGTTATCTTTGCAACCATGTTGCAGGGAAACAACATACTTGGATTAGATGGTTGTATTTAGGAGAATACTGCTATAATACCACCTATCATATGTTGATTGGAATGACTACATTTAGGGAATTATATGGATATTGTAACAATTGACTTGGCCTTTGATGACAATAGAGCCCCTCAATCCAAGGAGTTATTACAAGATACTTAGGGCATCCTTAAGGTCCTTCGGGATAATATTCAACAGGCACAAAATTAGTAGAAAATGTATGCTATTAGAAATCACGTGGAGAGTACTTTTGAGGTAGATGAATTGGTTTTCTTGTTCCTTCAATCATACAAAAAAAGTACATTGAAGAGAAGTGGTGCAAAAAAACTTAAGCCAAAGTTCTATGGCCCCTACAAGATTGTGAGGAGAGTTGGCAAGGTAGCATATGAGTTCAACCTACTAATAGGCAATAGAATCCATAATGTTTTCCATGTGTCATGCCTCAAAAGGGCATTGGGATAGCATCTAGTTGCTTCACCAGTACTTCAACCTCTAGATGAAGAAGGAATTTTGATACTGGAATCTAATTCCATCATTAATTAGAGAGAACACAGACTACATAATAAGGTGATCAAGGAATATCTTATTAAATGGAGAGACTTCCCTATTGAGGATGCTACTTGGGAAGGAGAAAAAATACTTCAACATCCAAATATGCAATTGCTTGAGGACAACCAATCCCAAGGAGGGATGACTGTAATGTCCCCATTCTCAAAGTGACATCATGGTGGCTTGATTCTATCCCATCCAACATTCTCCTGGGTTAGATGGCATGAAAAGGGAATGATTTTGGACATGCGAATCAAATTTTGGTAAGATGTGTTTATGTAATTAAGAGGGAATTATCCTTAATCCAACAAAGAAAGCAAGGAGGTCTACTTGCAAGTCAAAGGAAGCGAGGAGGTCTACTTGCAAGTCAAAGAAAGCAAGGAGGTCTATTTGCAAGACCAATCAAAAAAGGAGGTGAGTCCATCACATCACATCAAATCTTCTTCTAGAAGATTCTACCTCTATGGTGGTTTAGCAAACTTAAGGGGGAAGCAACCAGTATTAATATTTAAAGATCAAATTTGATCTCTCCCTAGGGTGGCTCAAGGAAGCCTCCAAGTTGAAATATTTTAATATTGAAAGGAAATTAGATCCTCTCAAGGGTGGTCTAGTGCCTTAGGGGAGAAGCAATGAATATTTTAATATATACGAAGACCAAATCTAATCCTCTTAAAGGTGGCTTGGGCTAGGTTCCTTAGTCATGAAGTTAGTGAATATTTTATTGAAACAAATCTAATTATCTTCTAAGAGTGGCTTTTACTTAAGGCCTTATTTAAGAAGGCTTGGAAGCTTGAGAGAGGCATGCTTTTTTTGTGTTGCTATTCTATTTAGATAGTTTGAAGAGAGGTGTCTCTTGACTAAAAGTAGTTTTCAATCGATCCAAGGTGGTGCTCCCTTGAATGCAGTGGTATGGTGATGGCCCCATTCCACCATTTGAGATGAATTCAAATAAAATTCATCATTGAGCTTTACCAAATTTCTTTAATTCAGTGAACTAGTTGTACATTTTGATTTTTTTATGACACTTGCTAGAAGACGTATTTTCAAGAGGTTTTCCTAGTAAAGAAGGGAATTTTTGGCTATTTCCAACTTTAGGCATAATTCAACTTTTTTTATAGTAGTCTTCAAATTGATTTCATCATCATATCTAAAGAGTTTTTGGTTTCTACAACTTCTAGTGGGCCATTACAATCGCTTTTCAGTCATTTCTAGCTGGGCACATCATCCTACTTCACTTAGCTTCATATTGCATTCATATAGTTAGGGTTTTGTCTTGTGATTTGGCACAATTGGATGTAATTTAAGGTTTGAAACTCAAATCAAACCTTACTGACTGTACTGTCTATCCCCCTCTGTTTGTAATAATTTTTCAAATCAAATAAAGGAGATAATCTATCATTGTTGGGTATGATCATCTTTTTTATGTTCATCTTTGTTGTTTGCCTAAAATCTATGTTCAAGTTCATTTATTTTCATTTATGCTTGTAACCCTTCAAATTACATGTTATAATAAACCCTAGTGCTAAACAAAGTTAAGAGTTTAAGTGCAGCAAAGGGAAAAAGTCAATATGAACGTGTAAGGGTTCTTACATTAGATATATATATATATAGTATTTTCTATTTATTTTATTGTTTATTTTGAGAGGTTATAATAGAAAATTAGTAGAGTGATATATATGTTATAATATTATGTGAAGTAGGGTAATTTTATGAGATGGAGGGAAGAAGATCACTACATTAGAATAATTAGTCCAATAAAGATAAAATGTGGATAGATGGGAAAAGGGGTAATTCAAAGTTCCCTTCTACTGCAAAATCCAAAGGAAAAGGTCATAATAAAAACACAATAACATTATACATAAAATCAAGAGAAGAATAGTGTCAAAGGACAAAGATTAAATGAAGGCACTACCAACTTGTTTATTTTTTAAGAACCGGATTGATCTCTAGAAATACCTATGGACTTTTCCATTTCCAATAATTAGTAGTCCAAAGTTATTGGCCAATGAATGAGTTGAAGTTGCAAAAATTCTACTCCTACACTTTAGGCTCTATGAAACCTGGGAGGGTGATCCAACAATGTATACTCAAGAATTCATACAATTATAATTAAATACATTGTCAATAATAGATACTTCTCATAAAATTAATCAACAATATTTTGCAACAAATAAGTTGGCAACTGATTTATCAATTTCTTATACGTGGAGCATGAGAAGGTAGAGCTTCAACAAAAAACAACTACAGTGGTATCCATTTGAGAATTTGTAAATTAAAAGTGATTAGCTAGTGAATTAACACAAAAATGAACCATGAGTACTTTGCATGAACCAATGCCTTTATCCCAAGTAGCATAGTCAATATCAACCTATATAACTAGACAACAACTCAATAATAGCAACATATAGTCACAAGAAATATTGCATTATAGCACTCCCTTATTACATTCATGATCATTAACTACTTACAAATTTCCTAGAACTTTATTTTTATGAGTTAACGATTTCATCCAAGCATTTACATTAATTCATTGAATCAATAAGTAGGAATGAAATCAGACATCCATTGATAAACAATAGAGACAAACTAAGGGAATCCTAGATTACTTTCATTCATAACTCATAAAACGAGTACAAGGAGAGAGAATAGCCATAAAATTGGTACTACACTATATTTTATTTGCTATATTTTTATCAAAATTACATACATAAAATTGAACTCTAAACTTAAGAAAAAAATTGTAAAACGTTCTTAGTATTTCCCTCAAAATTCAGTGTTAATTGCAAAACAATGAAACCCTACTTTCTAGCCCTTAATTCCTTCTTATATAAATGAAGGAGAAAAACAAGCCTCATGCCAGAAAGTACACATGTAAATACCCTATTGGACTGCCATAATGAAGATTCTCCCATTTAGTTATAATGCATTCCCAAGAGGTGGGAGACATGTAGGAAAATGAAAGTAGTCTTCATTGGTTGTTGGAGATCTAGTCTAATTTTCACAATGGGTACAACCAAATAGTTACCTCAAAATTTGTGCCCACACACACAAAGTGAAGGAAGGAAATCATGAGACAAATAGAAAAGGAAAAGTCAAGAGATACGTCCATGTATGTAGCCTTGTCATCAATTCAACGTGAAGAAGATGTGCTATATTTTCTATACTTTATCAAAAGCCTAATCTATACTAAATTCAAGCTATGTAGTGCATTCCCATCTATCTGTTATTTATTATGATTGTAGATTTCAAAATTTCAAATCACTAACTCATCACCTTTTATGTCATACCACCACTCCTTCCAAGTACCCACCTTTCCTTGCTAGGAATTCATCTTCAGTGGGCCAATCAAAATTCATGACTTCATCAACACTCTGTCTATAAGGTGCATACTTGGTGACAATATGGTTAGATTCCTTATCAAATTCCAATAGGACAGTCTCAACATGAACTAACATATCCATATTTATCTTCAATGTCTCCATATCAAATTTCTAACAGATTGACATAGCCTAATTTGAAATAACCTAATTTGTTTTGTTTTTCCACTCCTATAGAGTCTTAATGCTATCATTATCCCTTAAAATTTATTGAAGAAGGCTATGATGTGATTCATGGAAGGATTTTACCAACTCCTTTATTTTATTCTCCAATGGTTCAATGTTTTGTTGTATCCTTCAATATTCCTTACAAGAACTACATTAGGTTTAAGCTTTTCAGGTGGATTGGGATCCTGCTTAACTTGAATTCCCGTCAATACCAAATCCTTCTTCCTAGGGATCTATATTTCCATGAGTGGAATAGCTCTTTCTTTGTCATTGTCAAAATTACAGATAACATCCACCATGGGTGAATAACTATAGTGAATACTATTCAACTTGTTATTCACTCTTCTTTTCAAGTGTTCTAGAACTATTGTTACAATCTTTATATTACTCTTGAAATTCTCTTCATCATGATTATCAATTTTCTCTTTGTATTCATTTAGCTTCCTAAGCAACTCTTCCCTATTGATATCCCCTTCATCCTATGGCCCTTCTAATGTATTGGGTTGTACTATTGAAATGGGCACACTTCCCATCTTATTTTTGGATGTTGTGGATGTTTTGGTAACATGTGGTTGTCATTGATGTCAATAATATTAGAATTTGTTGTATTAAAGGCTATATATATGCCAAGGATAGTGAGAAAATTGTAAAAGAAAGTGTTCCAGGTTCCCAATAAAATTGTGTAGGTCATGAAGGTGTATTCTTCTTTACATTGAATTTTAGATATTGTGGATTAAATGGTTTTCTTCTGAGTGTATCTAGATCATCCACCAGAAGTTTCAAAGGTCCGTGTATAGATTTGATATGAATGTTGTGGTCTAATAGTGTTTATGTGGTTTTTGTCAATGTTCTTGAGTGAAGATTGTGTAATTATGGAAATTCTACTTTATGCAGACACTTCTCTTATTTTTCTTGGTGTTCTTGGATGTTTCTATATTGTGCTCTATCTATGTGGTATGTCCACATTGATTAGTGTTCTCGTGGTCAAAAAAAATTCTTGCATACATTCAATTTTTCATGTTCTTGGTTGACATGCTGGTGGTAGTGTGTTGTGGATCTATGAGGTGAAATTAATTGAAGTATTTTTGTGTTGGAGTTGTTAATTTGGGTCTCCACCATGTTGTGGCCAACTTTGGTGGATTTTCCTTGAAAATTTAATTGTAAATTTGTGCCGACATTGCAAATATGCTTTATCTTTTTGGCTGACTAAGTTGTTGATGAAATCTCATGTAGCAGATATATAAGAACAATTGTTTCATCATTGCATAGTGTACTTCATGTGTTAGGTGTGCTCCTATGTGTTTATGTGTGAATATCATTCAATTGCAGAGCATAGTATGAAGAAGACTAAGCGAAGTGTGAAGTAGTTTGAGTGAAAAGTGAAGGATTTTTCTATGCTTAATTGAATATGTATTTAGGCTTGTGCAGAAGCTATTTTATCAGTTCGTACCCTCCAGATTTTAATCCTATTTTGTATTGTTGGCAAGTGAGCCCCTTCTATAATTGAGCAGCGACCTCTAGGCAATGTGTTTGAATGCATGCAAATTCCCCTTTATTGTTTTCATTATACTTTTAACAAGGCATAATATTTTGGACTAACATCCATCATGGTTTTTCCCCTAACATGGTTCCCATGTAAAAAATCTTGGTGTTCTCTGTCTCTCTGATGTGTTAATTTTTTATGATTAATTGATTATTCATCAAATATGAGATTAAGTTAAGTAAATTTTATTATTTTTTGACAATTGATTCACCACCCCTCTCAGTTCTCTATCCTTTTTTTTCCAACAATTGGCATTAGATCAAGTTCCTTTAAAGAAGTCTAAAAGCTTGAGGTGATCCGAGATGGCAACTTTCAAGAAGGAACATCCAAGATTTGATGGAACTAACTACTCACTATGAAAATTCAAGATTCAATGTCACCTAAGGTGTATTGGTGAAGCCTACTGGAAGATTATGAAAGATCCATATGTTATTCATCAGAATGGTCCCTCCACTTCTAATGAGATCAAAGATGTTGAAAACAATACCAGGGTTATTGAAGCTTTGGTGAGTTCTCTAATAGATTCGGAGATGGAAAATGTGGAAGGAATGTAGATAGCTCATTAGATTTGGATGAAGTTGGAAACTTTGTATGAAGGAGGTTCACAGGTGAAGATGGCTAAGCTATAGAGTTTGAAAAGAAAGTATGAGAATTTGAAGATGGGTGAAGATGAAAATATCACTTCTTTTAGGCAAAGAGTAAATGAAATATTGATGGTTATTACATGTGTCAGTGGTTCTTTGGATGAGGATGAAATTGTGGCTAATATACTCAAATACTTCCATCCCTCCTACAAAGTGAAGGCTCACACTATTGAAGAGCTCAGATTAGTAGAAAAGATGTTAAGAGACGCACTGGTTGGAAAGCTTGCTACTTTTGAATTAAGTGAATTTGGTGAATTTTTTCTGAAGATTGAATCAACATTCAAGGATATTGTATTTGGAAGTAATAGTAAAGATATGGTTCGAGAGAATGTTCGAGAAAGATATCCAAGTATGATGAAGAATTGAAGCAGCTTGAAGATAAAGAAATAGAAGTAGAAGATTTTGAAGCACTAATTATAAAGAAAGAAGGCAGAGGAAAATGTAAGTATGAAGGAGTGTTACCCATTAAATATTTTTCATGAAATAAAATAGGCCATTTTGCATTAATATGTCTTGGAAGAGTTCCTAGTTCTAAGTCTAACAATTCTAGATTCCAAAAGAAATATTACTTTTCTGAAGGAGTGACTGATGATGAGTCTAATAAAGATAATGGAAATGAAGATGAATGGGTTTTCATTGCTACTATTGAAAATAGTCATGTGGCTATAAAATCTGGTAAAGTTGAGAAAGCTATTGCAGCCCAAGTTGAAGAAAAGGATGATTGGGTTATTAATAGTGGATTCTCACATCATATGACTAATGATAAAGACAAATTTGTAAGCCTAGAGAAGTATGATGGTGGTGTTGTAATATTTGGAGACAATAATACTGGTGTGATTTGTGGTAGAGGTTCTATTTGTCTTTGTGGTAAGGATAACATTGATGATGCTCTTTATGTTGAAGGCCTGAACCACAATATTTTGAGTGTTGGATAGATGGTGGAAAAAGGCTATGATCTACAATTCAAAGATGGAATATGCAAGATATGTGGAAGTTCTGGAAATATGATTTATACTGGTAGAAAGACAAAAGGTAATATTTTTCACCTGAATATTGCTAATGTGAGTTGTTTAATTGCTAAAGTAGATGAAATCTAGTTGTGGCATAGGAGGCCATGTCATGTAAATTTTGATAACAATGTCAAGTTAAGTTTCACTCAAGTAGTAAGAGATCTACCTAAGTTAGTGAAGCCTGCTAACACAATTTCTAAAGAGTGTTAGATGGGTAAACAAACTAGATTCTCCTTTTAGAAAAAATAGTTTCATTCATATGATTTGTTGGAGCTAATAGATACTAACCTCTGTGGTCCCTCCAGAGTTAGAATTATTCATGGAGAAAGCTACTTTATGTTGATTATTGATGATTACTCTAGAATGATATGGGTTTCCTTCTTAAGAGAAAAATGTGAAGCACTGGAAAAGTTAAAAAGATTCAAGGCTATGGTAGAGAATGAGAAAGGTCTAAAAATAATGTATTTGAGATTTGATAGAGGTGTTGAGTTCACCTCCAAGGATTTTAATTCCTTTTGTGCAGAACATGGAATTAGAAGATGTAGTCATCTGCTCCCTGAACCCCTCAATAGAATGGAGTTGCAGAAACAAAAAATAGAACAATTTTGGATGCTGCTAGGACAATGATGATAGAAGGAAATGTGCCCTAGATCTATTGGAGTGAATTTGTAAGCATTGTTGTGTACACTTTAAACTAGGTAAATGTTAATGGTAATTCTAGTAAGACCCCTTTTGAGCTATGGTTTGATTATAAGCCAATTGTTAAATATTTCAAGATCTTTGGATAAAGAGAGATGATGCTATAGGAAATTTTGACTCAAGAAGTGATGAAGGAATCTTCTTAGGTTACTTTACTAAAAGCAAGGCCTACCAATGCTATAATAGAAGACTGAGAAAAATGGTTGAGACTGCAAATGTTAGAGTTGATGAGGATTGTGTCAAATCATCAAAATATTGTGGATATGATTTAGATGAAGATGATGCAAACCAAGGGAAGAATGTTCAGATATAGAATCAACTTCAAATTGTGCCATATGATCGAGTTGTTCTAGTTGTTCTAGTGAAACAACGTAGTTAGGAAGCAGAGACAAGTGCAAGTGCAGAAGAGAGAGCAGAAGAATCAGAAGTTCAAGAAAATTCCAAAACTCCAAGGTATCTAAGGCTAAATCATTTTGAAATCCAAACTATAGGAGATAATAATAAAGGAGTGCAAACTAGAAGAAAGATTGCAGAAGAATACTGCCTGATTTCCAAAATTGAACCTAAAAATGTTAATGAAGCCTACCAAGATGAACACTGGATGGAAGTTATGAATGAAGAGTTGACACAAATTGAAAAGAATGACATGTGGATACTGATTCCCAGACCTAGAGACAAAAATGTGATTGGTACTAAATGGGTGTTTTTGAACAAGCTGAAGTGGTCTAGAATAAAGCAAGATTGGTATGTAAAGGATACTCTCAAATGGAAGGTGTTGATTTTGAAGAAATTTTTCCCCTGTTGCCAGAATTGAAGCTGTTAGATTATTTCTTACTTATGATGCACACAAGAACTATAAATTCTATCAGATGGATGTGAAGTCAACATTTTTTAATGGAGAACTAGAAGAAGTATACATTGAACAACTAGATGGATTTCAACTAACTGAAAAAGGAAGATATGGTCTTCCACTTGAAGAAAACTCTATATAGATTTAAGCAAGCCCCTAGAACCTAGTATGCTAGATTGGAAAAAATAATTACTGAAGCTTGGATTCACTAAGGGTACTGCTAATAGCAACTTATATTTCAAACTGGATCATGATAAGGAGTTAATTATAGAATTTTTAGTTGATGACATCATTTTTGGAGGTGATGACAATCTATGTATGAGTTTTTTGATGAAATGAAGAATGAATTTGAGATGAGAATGATTGGAGAGATCAAGTTGTTTCTAGGATTGCAAGTTACTTAGTTAGACAAGGGGATATTCATATCTCAGTCTAAATATGTGAGAGAGCTACTGAAGAAATTTGGGATGGAAGAATCAAAGCCTGTTGGTACTCCCATGGTGACTGGATGCAAGCTAACATAGAACGATGATTCTCCTAAGGAAAATCAAACTAGATACAGGTCAATGATCGATGGATTTCTTTATTTAACCTAGACTAGACTAGATATTATGAATGTTGTATGTATAGTTGCTAGATTTCAAGTTGATCCAAAAGAATCACATGTGACTATTGTTAAGAGAATCTTTAGATATCTGAAAGGAATAGTTGACTTTGGAATTTGGTACCCAAAGGATGATGATTGGGCTGGAGATGTAGATGACAGGAAAAGTACTAGTGGTGGTGCTTTCTTCCTAGGGAAGATGTTGGTGTACTGGTTAAGCCAAAAGAAGAATTCCATTTCTCTATCTACTACTGAAGAAAAATATATTGTTGTTGAAAATAATTGTACTCAAGTGATATGGATGAAACAAATGATGAAAGATATCAAGGTGGTATATGAAGAACCTATTTCCATATACTATGACAATTCAAGTGCAATAAATATTTCAAATAATCTGGTACTACACTCTAAGGAAAGACATATATCAATCAAGTTTCACTTCTTTAGGGAGAAAGTGAATGAGAAAGAAGTTAGATTGGAGTATGTGCCTACCAAAGAATAGATTGCAGACATCTTTAAAAAATTATTTCTAAAGGATACTTTTGAGTATCTCAGAGGAATGATAGGGGTAATTACCCCTCCTGATAAGAACTAAGAGATGCATTTACTTGCATCAAACTATGAGCTAGATTGCCATATTATGATCTAGATTGATGTTTCCATGGCTGCTACTCAAGGGGAGTAATCAGATGTGTAGATATGTGGTTCATAGCATGCATATGGAAAGGTCATGGTTACCATTGACATTGTTGTCAAAGGGGGAGATTTGCATTATGGAAAATACTTTTAAGGGGAGAAGGGAAATTGAGGAGAAGACTCAGAACCAAGGGAAAACAAGTGTGTTGGGTTGATGATATTTTTCACATCATCTATTGCCATCAATGCCAAAGGGGGGGATTGTTGGATGTGTTTCTAATATGTGGTTTTCATTGATGTCAACTCTATTAGCATTTGGTGTATTAAAGGTTGTATATGTCAAGGATATTGAGAAAATTGTAAAAGAAAGTGTTCCAGGTTCCTAGTGGAACTGTGTAGGTCATGATGGTGTCTTTTTCTTTACGTTGAAGTTCAACTGTTGTGGATTCAAGGGTTTTCTTTTGAGTGTATCTAGATCATCCACTAGAAGTTTCAGAGGTCTGCGTATAGATTTGATCATGTTGTGGTCTGATAGTCTTTCTGTGGTCTCTACTAGTGTTCCTAAGTGAAGATTATGTAATTATGGCAATTCTAGTTGATGCAGATGCTTATCTATTGTTTCCTGGTGTTCTTGGATGTTTCTAGATCATGCTATATCTTTTTGGTACATCCACATTGATCAGTGTGCTTGTGGTCAAAAAATTTTCTTGTGTATATTTGGTTTTTGATGTTCTTCACTGACATATTAGTGGTAGTGTGTTGTGGATCTTCAAGGTGAAATTAATTGAAGTATTTTTGTGTTGGAGTTGTTAATTTTGGTCTCCACCATGTTGTGGCCAACCTTGATGTATTTTCATTGAAAATTTAATTGTAAATTTGGGTTGACATTGCAAATATGCTTTATTTTTCTGGCCGACTAAGTTGTTGATGAAATCTCATGTAGTGGATATATAAGAGTGATTGTTTCATTAGTGCATAGTGCGCTTCATGTGTTGGGTGTGCTCATATGTGTGTATGTGAAAATATCATTTGATTATAGAGAAAAGTATGAAGAAGACTAAGCAAAGTGTGAAGTAGTTTGAGTGAAAAGTGAATGATTTTTCTATGCTTAACTGGAACTATAATCAGGCTTGTGCAAAAACTATTTTCTCAATTCTTACCCTCTAAATTTTAATCCTATTCTGTATTTTTAGGTAGTGAGCCCCTTTTTTAATTTAGTAGTGAGCTCTAGGTAGTGTTCTTGAATGCATGTGCATTCCCCTTTATTGTTTTCATTATACTTTTAATAGGGTATATATTGTGGACTAACATCCACCGCAGTTTTTCCCATAATAGGGTTTCCACATAAAAAAGCTTGGTGTTCTCTATCTCTCTGATGTATTAATTTTTTATGATTAATTTCTTATTCATTAGATCTAAGATTAAGTTAAGTTTGAAAATTTAATTATTTTATTACAATTGATTCAGCCCCTCCTCTCTGTTTTCTATCCTTGTTTTTCCAACACTTATATGGCATAATGGTCCATGAAGAACATACTTTAGCAGTAAAATCTAGGGGTATAACTTCTTGTGAAGTAGTGGGGGAGTCAAAATCATTCTTCTTAGGCTTTCCAAGTTGCAAAATTTGCAACATATCCTCTGATAATTCTGCCTTTTTCTGCAACTTCATATTTTCCCACTTAAGGTCTCCATATTTAACTAACAAGTTATTGCATTCTGTCCCAGGTGAGCTTATCCTTTTTTGTAGTCATAGAATCTACGGTGGCCCTTGTGAATAGGGCAACATGAACTGATATATTTGTAGCTTCTAAGGCCAATGTTTCTGATACTCTTTTTATTATTAGGCCTCCCCTGTAGTTAGGTGTAGGGTCAACAATATTAGGCTTTTTGTGCTTGGGGATAAATACCATATAGCCAAGGCTTCCCAATCTTCATTGAAAGTAGACCCATGTAATACAAGTGTAAATTCTTTTGTATCATAAAGAGGCATGCCACATTTCTTTATCATGTCAAAAGCTATGGTAGAAGCAAGATCCCATTTTGGTAGCAACAAAATGCCACTAGTCCTTAGCAATTCTTGACCCCCCTTTACAATCATTTTTTGGAATCTAGTTCTCAGTTCATTTAACACTCTTTTTTTTGGATGATAGCATCTAGAAATTCTAGGTGAAGGCTTCTTTCTATAGCCAAAAATTGTACACAGTCATCTCTTTTAGCCTTGTATACAAATTCCATAAAAGCTTGAGTCTTTATAAATGAGTCATCATCTAAGAACTTTGTACATGCTTCAACCCACATATTATCTCTCCCATTGAGTCGAGTGAGATCAATTTTACTCAATATTATTTCCAATTGATGTGTTTCCCTTAATAAAGGTGCAATGGGAACTCTTTCTTGCATTTCCTACTCTAACACCCAAATATCATCATTTGAGCCTTCATCATCATATTTCAATAGACCAATAGCTTCAACCTTTTGTATTTTTAATGGTGGCTCCCTTGGTAGTAATTCACTACGTGGTGGGGAATCAATGTTCACAATTTCAAGCTCTGCCAGCCTTGGTGGAGATGATAGTGGTACTTGTGGCACATGAGAAGGAGTCTTGTTGCTGAGAGGGAGTAGGAGCTTCATCAATTTTCTTTGCCTTAATCTTTCTCCATACAAATATTTTATTCTTGGTTCATCAAGGATTATGATGTAAATTCTTCTCCTATAGCAGGGATTTCTCCACCACTCAGTCCTTCTACAATTGGAACTTTCCATTTATCTTTAGCTATTACCCCATTAGATTTTGTAGTACCCCTCCATTTTGCTTATGTTTTCTGTTAGCATGTTTTTCACTTTGATAGACCCTGATAACTTGTTTTGATGTATTGATTGACGACATTAGAGTGATGGTGGATTTATTTTGTGATGTGATGATACATTGTATAGTGGTAATTATTTTTGGCATGTTTTATGTTAGCATACATGTTTACTTCAGATGTTA
Organism: Sequoia sempervirens; assembly: GCA_007258455.2. Classification (NCBI taxonomy): domain Eukaryota; kingdom Viridiplantae; phylum Streptophyta; class Pinopsida; order Cupressales; family Cupressaceae; genus Sequoia; species Sequoia sempervirens. The sequence continues at coordinate 5,718 of VDFB02386190.1, read as the reverse complement.
TTGCTATATATATATGCTTACTGTAGATTAATTGTTATTTTTCTTGTCAGTTTGTTGTGATATTGTACTGGTGAGGAGAATAGAGTTGCATCACTCGCTTGCAAGTTCCCTGTGATTTCCGCAATTTTCTCCTCGCGGTGTGTTTGAATCATGGATTATATATATATATATGTTAAATATGTTTGATTGCAGTATTGCAGGTACATGACACTGACTCCACCTAGTTTCACAGGTCTGAGCGTGTCCATACTGAATGGTAATGTTGATTGGGAGGTAGTAACGAGGTTTTTCCTAGTCTAGCCTTATGCCCAGTCACAGTATGTCGTCAGTTTAGGTCTAGTATTTTTGGTTGTTTTGTTTGTGTCTCTCTTGATTATTTGTTATGGAGGGATTTATTTTGTGAATTTAATGGTAGGCCATTGCTATTAATAATTTAATGCTTATTTAAATTAATTTTAAATAAAGTAAATAAAAGCTTTATATTTTATTTAATTAATTAAATTAGTTTATTTGGTTAAATAATTTAATCATTGTGATTAAAGCTATTTTATTAATTAAATAAATTAATTAATTAAATTACTTTTATTTGTGAGAATAGTTAAAATATTCTTTAAATGTTTTGTGAGAAATGGAATTTTAAATATGAATTAAAATAAAAAGGAAATTGATTTTTGAATTCTTTAATTCTTTAAAATATAATATATTCTTGATAATGGTGGGAAGAAAAGATCCATGAGTGGTTAGTAGATATTTTCTTGAATTTCCATGTGTTTTAGTTGAATTAATTGCAAAAATTCTTCTTGGGGAATTTCTCAGAAATAATATTGCGAGATCTGGGAAAAACAAGTAGTAGATATTTTCTTGAATTTCCATGTGTGTTAGTTGAATTAATTGCAAAAATTCTTGTTGGGGAGTTTCTCGGAAAGAATATTGCGAGATCTGCGAAAAACAAGAAAACACTTCATGGGAAAAAGAAAAGAAAAGAATAGAGAGTTTTGCTAAAGAAATTGGGATTTATTGATTTGGGGTTTTGATTTAATTTCTAGAAGAAGTTCTCGAATACATATTTGTTCACTAATTTGCAATCTTTTAGAAAAGAGAAGATTTGGAAGGGCTTTGGAAGTTACACTCGGCAAGAAAAGAATTTCTTCATCTGTGAATCCTTCAAGCTATAGGAATACATGTTCTTTGCTAATTATTTATTTAGTTTTGTGACTTGAAAAGATTACTTGTATGAAGATTTAAATTAGTTAATTGTCTTTTGAAAAGATTGATTGTATGAAGATTTAAATTTGTAGAAGTGTTGTTAATTTATGAAATTAATAGATTGCCTGAGGAAATAATATTTGATTGAAACTTTTGTACTTCTCAGTTAAATAATCTATAGAAAATTTGTTACCTCTCTGTGTAAATTTTGAAACAAAACCTTATAGTAAAATTAGAGAGCAACAATAGAAAATTCTCAATAGAAAACCAAAGAAGTCTCTGTAGATTTGAGAATGAAACTCACTGGTTAGATTGAGGAAATGGAAACCTTTGTTTCAAACTTTGTTAAATGTTTCCTGTAGAAAATATTTTGAGAAATTAAATTTTGAAGGAAATCTTCTATTACGGAAAATGAAACCCTCAATTAACATTGATAAATTGGAAACCTCTGTATAATTTATTGATAAATTCAGAACCTCTATATATTTTGATTAAATTTTTCCTGTAGAAAATTCTAAATTAAATTTTCCCTTCCCGGAGAATCTTTCTCATATATTATTTTATATATATTTAGTTATATAAAATACATATATATACATCTAAAATCATGTGAATTAGCCAGAGAGATTTTCTTTATATTAAAAAAAATGAATTTCGGATTATCGCCATACAGATGAAATAGCAAATGAATTATAAAATTTTTTATAAATCTTCCAGATGTAATTTCTTGTAAGGGAATTGTTTTCATGATGGTTTCATATTTTGAATAAACTAGGGTGGTGCACATGGTTTTGTTTGGTTTTTAGACACCTAGTTCTATGAATAGCTTGTGAAGTCCAATGTTATATGATTGGTATTTGATGCTAGTTTATGTGCACTTTGTCTGCCTTAGTTAGTGGACTTAGATTCCTTGTGTTATTATTAGGGGAGTGGCTCTTAGTGATGGTCGGAACACAAAGTGGTGCTAGGGTAACTCATGTAGAGTTAGTAAATCAATGAAAACTAAATCAACACAATAGGTAGTCTAAAACCTTTAACTGAATTAATTATGCCTCATTCATAGACTCAAGGACTAGTATAGACTTGAGAATGAGTTTAGAAGGCCTAGAATGGAAAAATGAATATCTAGTCACTATGTAAGATATTCGATTCCGCAACAGATTGCATGAGGGGTCGGGTTTTGTAAGAGGTTACCAGGGTAACCCAAGATGGGGGTCAGAACCTAGGAAGAAACACCTGGGTAACCTATGCAACATTGTGATGACACTCCACCTATAATAACAATGACCTTTTGAAATTAGTATATTTGATCATTTAGTTCTGGAAACAATGTAACCAATAAGTTAATCTTGTACTTGTATAGTTTTGCTTTGGTTTTGATTGTGTCTTGGGTTTGTAGGTTATGTCTAGGGAACCTTTTTAATATTTCCTAGCATGGGGGGTGGACCTATGGGTACCACATGGTTGGGTGGAATGTGCACCTTACTCCGTTGGGTCCCTAGTTCTTGTTTGTGGCAACGATTACTTCTTGGATGGAGAGCTCGTGAGTGGAAATGTACTTTCTTATTTGTATCGGTTGAAACATTATGTATGTATCACTCCTCAATTGTTAACAAGGTGAACTTTTGTAATACATAATTGTATACTTTTATTCGACCTACCTCATTTGGAAAATGAGTATTGTAAATGTTATTTCAAATGCAATGTAAGAAAGAATCTTATTTGTACTATATATCTTTAATGATGTAATTTAAATGTTATTCAATGTATGCTCTTAAGTTTATGTGAATTAAATACATGTCATGTTAAATACTATTTTCATCTATGGGATTTTTAAGTAGTGTGTTATCACGTTACTTAGGGAGTGATTGTAATTAGTAAAGTTAATGTTTACACGTTAAATTTTTTTTTATTACACTATCATAGTCAATGCAACATTCTTTAGGTTACAAGACGGGGCATTACAGATTTAAGGTGGCCCACTATTGAATCAAAATTCCTTGCTACATGCTCCACCTTTTGTATTATATCTTTAGCCACTAGGAGAATTTTGAAATCAGGTTCTTCTTGCTTTATTTTTCTTTGTATTTTATTGAGTTTAATCAATCTTGCTAGTCTCTTTTCTTGCTCCAAAGTGTCTAACACATTTCTTATTATATCTTTTGGATACTGGAAAATGTAGACAAAATTGTAGCTCTTGTTTCTTTCTTTCAGCCAAGCCATAAAACCTTCAAGGTCATATCTGACCCTCTCAACTAACCTTCAGATGTGATAGGTTTTGAGTATATCAAGGATGTTATTCCAAGCTCCCTTGGTCATTAAAAAATCAGAAAAACAATTGTACAAAGGAAAGAAAGTTCCTTTTCCTTGATTTAATAAGTGTTTATTTTCTACACTTCCCAGTTTCCACATAACATAAAGGAGACCAATTATTTCTAGCACAAACATTGGCAGCAAGTGAGGTGCTACCATGGAACCATATACTCTTAAGATAGTGTAATCAGGGTATGAAATAACATCTCCCTGATTATAATTAACTCCTAGCTCAAGCTTTATCTCCTTGGGTCTTAAGAAATCATTTAGGGCCATGGGAATTCTAGATAAATTCACAATCAAAACTCTCTTCAGTTCAAAAGAAAAAAAATTATGGAATGTTGCATAGTCATATGTCCTATAATCTTTGTCCAAGACTCTAGTCTAGCATAGCATGGGAAAATCCAACTCACCCACCTTTCTTTCCAAGACAATATTGTTTCTGTAATCAAGGGAAAATCCTAAGATTATTATTATTAAGTGGGTTAGCACAATAACACTTAAAATCCCTATGAAAATAACAAAGTACAATGGAAGTGAGGTGAAGACAAAAGGGATAGTGTTACCCTATGTCTCCACCTTCCATGATTAACCTCTGTTACACCTCCTAGCTTGCAGATAAACAACAATGCCCTCAGATTTATGAGCAACTATGACTAAAGACTAAGCCCTATGCAAGTGTTGAAGGATTTGCAGAAAATAAAAATAACCCTACAATGAGCTAAAATGACTATGACCTAAGTTGACAGCAAGTTGACATAGACTAAGAGTGCAAGAAGTCAAAATGAGCTAAAGACTGAGAGAGAGATCCAAATGAGGTCAAAATTGCCCTTTTATAAAAATTGCAATTTTGAACGTGTGGCCAGGATGAAAAGATGACAGGAACCCTAAGATCAATGCTTAAGATTGAATGTTGCTGTGTGCATTAGGGTTAGGTCAAAATTAGGGCAACAGGTAAGAATGAAGGGTGGAGATTGAATTATGAAATAATTCAATCAACGGTCGAAAATAAATGAGAAGTCAAAAGTCAAGAATTAAATTGGAAGATAAGGCCGGCACGGACAAAGAGGTTGCTGGAGAAATTAAATAATAAGATTTATTTACTCCAGATAACTAGCAAGTAATTAAATAATAAAGATATTATTTAATTATGGAGGAATGTGATAAAAGAATTATTTTGAAATTAAATAATGATTTTAATTCAAAATTCAAGAGAATGGCTAAATTAAATAAATCAAATTTATTTAATTCTAATGGGAGAAAAAGCTAATGAATATTTAAATAATTAAATAAATTATTTAATTATAGTGGAAAATGGACAGAATTAAATAAATAAGAATTTATTTAATTTTTTTAGAAGAAGGGGACTTAATTAGTGACGTAATTAAATAAATAAAATTTATTTAATTAATCAAGAAGACATAAATGGTAAAGGGAAATTAAATAAATTATGAAATTTATTTAATCAAAGGAAGACTTTAGATAATTAGTGATGTATTAAATAAATAAATAATATTTATTTATTTAATAATCAAGGAGGAACAAATGACATGAATTAATTAAATAATTATGAATTATTTAATCAATAGTCGAATGTGGACCAAGGACATAATTAAATAACTTAATTATGCTAGGACGAAAGTGGTAAAATGAAGCTTGCAGGCCTAGGTCATTTTTAGGTGTCTACATTTTAGGTGTCTACATTTTGCCCCTCTTTGTCATAATGTCGCTTGTCGTATTGTGACAAAGAAAATTAAGTCAAACTATGCCCCAGTGAAGGTACGGAGTATTCTTGCCCCCTCGGGAAATTTTCAAATTTTGGGTCGGCGCCAGAAAAATTTGCAAAAGGTCCCGATAAATCAATTTGGTGGTCAGAAAAACAGCGGCGCAGTCGGTTTCAAATTCTGACATGTTTAAAGCAACGTACGGAGAGGTCAAAGGCGCGGAAATGAGCCTCCAGTATTAACTGCAGTTAAGAAATGTCACTTTCACCCTATAAATAGATGGTCAAAGGGGTAAAAGTCAATTCACTTTCACTATTCACCTTGTAAATCTTGAGAGCTCAGAGCAAAAGGCGCAGCAGCGACGATGGTGATTCCAGTGATAGAGCACCGCGGAGAGATCGTGAGGACCTTCAGACGGCCAAAGGGCTCAGGACCTGCGGTATGTACAATAAACTTGCTTTGTCATTTTTTTGAT
>VDFB02386189.1:0-40588 GCA_007258455.2 Sequoia sempervirens | reverse complement strand
AAGGTTTGAAGAGAGAGGTTCAACGCTACATTCAGGAATGTTCTGTTTGTCAAGCAAATAAAAATGAGCATACATTGCCAGCCGGTTTGCTGCAACCACTTCCAATTCCCAATAAAAAATGGGAAAGCATTTCAATGGATTTCATCACTGGGTTGCCCAAGGCCCAAGGGAAGGATTGCATTTACGTGGTAGTTGACAGATTAACCAAGTTTGCTCATTTCTTTGCCATTACCAGCACTTTTTCTGCAGCTCAAGTTGCAGATTTGTTTTTTCGAGAAGTGTTTAGGCTTCATGGGTTGCCAAAGAATATTGTAAGTGATAGGGACAGCAAGTTCCTAAGTACTTTTTGGCAGGAAGTTTTCAGAATGAGTGGTATTGTGCTCACTCCAAGCACGAGTTATCACCCCCAAACTGATGGGCAAACAGAAGTGGTGAACAAGTGGTTGGAAGGCTACTTGAGAAATTATGTGTCCGAACAGCAGAAAGCTTGGGTTAAGTGGCTGCATATAGGCGAGTACTGCTACAACTCTACCTTCCATATGTCAATCAAAATGGCTCCTTTCTTGGCACTTTATGGGTATGAAGCACCCAGCTTTGCAGATTTGGTGTTTGGTGACAGCAAAGCACCATTAGCCAAGGATTTGTTGCAGCATAGTCAAGACATAATGAGATCCTTGAAGGATAATTTGCAGATTGCACAAAATCAGCAGAAGTTGTATGCTGATCAGAGGCGGGTAGAGCGTTCTTTTGAGGTTGGGGATATGGTCTATCTCCGTTTACAACCTTATAGACAGTCTACTCTCAAGAAGAGTGGAGCTGAGAAGCTCAAACCTCGCTTCTATGGGCCATTTAGGGTCATCAGAAAGGTTGGGGCAGTAGCTTATGAATTAGAGCTACCTTCAGATAGCAGAGTGCATAACGTCTTCCACGTGTCTCGCCTCAAGAAGGCACTTGGACACAATGTGGTTGCTTCTTCACAGTTGCCACCGTTGGATGAAGAAGGACAGTTGGTTCTAGTTCCTGAGGAGATACTTGATGTCAGAGAACGCTCCTTGAGGAATAGAACTATCAGAGAATGTTTGGTAAAGTGGAAGAACCTGCCTATGGAGGATGCCACTTGGGAAAGTGATGAGATATTGCAGCATCCTAGTTTGCGATTGCTTGAGGACAAGCAATCTTGGGGAGGGCGGACTGTAATGTCCCCTTCTCAAACCTGATCGTTCATGTGACCGTTGGCCTTTTTTCTGGAAACCCGAAGGCTAGTCGAAGGTAAAATTAGGGTTTCCTATTTTTGAGGAGGTCTTTGCTCAGAGATGGTGGATTCAATGGCGGATTCCTTCTGGGTTTTCAGAGGGCTTCGCAGTGGTATGTTCATCTCGGCATTCAGAGCACTTTTTGGAATTTACTATTTTTAGTAAATTCTATTTTTGGCAGCTTTCCAGATGAGTTCAGCTCGGTTGACTTCCTGCTTCAGTTGGTCAGATGTTTGGCTCAGTATTGGCTTCAGAGCACCTTCGGAGGGATAAGCTAAGTCATTTAATTAAAAAGTCACGTTTAAATATTATATTTTAACGATGACCATGGGCCTAGATTAATGACTTAAAGATGTTTTTAAAAAAGGGGTCTTTGAGGGTGGCGCCCTCATTAAAAGAATATTTTAATTATTGCAAAGTCAAAGCAAGGATATGAAGGGCGAAATTATCAAAGCATGATATTTATTTAAAATATCAAATCTTAAGCCATAAAGGAGAAGTACGCCATCTTGAGGAGATGAGAGGTTTTGACCTAAAAGCTGATTTTAGGGTTTCGTGAAGTCAAACGAAACTTATAAAGAGGAGTCTTGTGCATCATTTTGGGGATCTTTTGTCGACTATACTGTTATGCTGCCGGATTGGCTCTGGGACTGCTTCGAGGAATGAAGGCCTCCTAGCTTGGGCATCACTTCGTGTTTGCAAGACAACATCTAGTGGTGATTCGATCATTTGTGAGTTTGCATTTGTATTTGTGCTTTGCATTCCGTTTGGTCTTGTTAAGTAAGTTTGCATATTAGAGAGTTTTTGTATTTGCTGTTTTAGCTACAGCAGATTGGGGTTTTTGTTTGCAATTCAAAAAATACAAAAATATTGTTTGTGGGTATTGTCTTATTCAATTTGTGTGGGAGAAGCGAACATGTTCCTAGAATCTTAGAATTTATTGTCAAGCCTTTGAATTTTAAAAGGAAATCGCCTTTTCTCAGCAGGCCGTACCTTTCTGCATTCCTTGGGATTCGTGCATTAGATTTTAGCTGCATTTTAAGTTGTATTACATTGCTGGATTGAGCGCCATCATCATAGAAGTCTTATGCATCATAGTTTAAGCAAGTTGAGTGAGTTTTGAGTGAGAGTTGAGCATGTGAATCATTTCATAGAGTGCTGGTTTTAATTACCAAATACAGATTTGAGAAAAACAGAAAAAACAGAAATATTAATTCTTATCTTGGTGATGATTTGATGTGGCTTCTTGTATTAAGCCGAGAGAGATCTTATTGTTTTGTATTGATCAATATTTCCAGCTCTAACCTCTTGACAGGCATCTGATATTAAATTGTAAACTGACCAGTAGTACTGGCAGTTATTCTTAAGCTTGTTAATTTGAATTTGTAATGCTCAATTCCATTTGAAGTTTGTAATAGATAGATCTCCGCCCTATGGTAGCTACTTTCCCATCTTGGGTCAGCAAGCACATTCTGGGTGTCGAGCATTTTCCAGTTTCAGCATTTATTTCAAGCATTAAATTCTGTAATCACTCCGTCATATGGTCGCCCCTCACTCCGCATTGGATTGGGTAGCACATACTTGACGTTGAGTTCCCTTTCAGTATTTAGAATAGAAGATCCTCTGACCAATGCTCGCCATCATCGGCGCCATTCTGGTTAGAGTTGCTTTTCTGCACGTTTTGGTTTTCTCCTCTAACCTTAACGGGTGCACTGCTTTGTAATCTGTTAATTGAAAAAACGAAAAAATTTGGCTCGGAATATTTCATTTATCAATGAAGTTGTGGGTTGCCCCACTATCAATCAAAATTGTCACCCTACATCCATGTATGACTCCTCTAACTTGAATAGGGTGATATAGGTGCTTCTGAAAGTGCTACATGTGTGCCACCTGAATTCTCTCCTCGTTGATCCTCATGCTCAATCTCATCCACTAAAATCTTACGTTCAAACTCTTCCACCTCATAATCCTCATTGGAAACCACCTCTATGTAGTGTATTTGTCCTTTTCCCAAACACCTGTGACTTGGTTGCCATGGCTCTCTACAAGCGAAGCACAATTTTTTCATTTGAAGTTCATTCTTGGATTCCTCAACTTTGTTTGGTTTTGGGGGTAGTGTCTTAGGTTGAGTAAAACTCTTATGAGGAGGCTTCTTGTGTTGAACTAGTGGTGCATTCTTGGAGTAGAATTTTTTTTTGGTCACTGAATCCTCCAAATTTAGGGCTCTTTTGATGGCTTCTTGCAAAGAATTCAGATCAAATGCCATTACCAAACCCTTGAGTGGTTTGGATAGTCCCTCTACAAAAAGAACTATGAGTCTCGTCTCTATCACATCTGGGACCATCATAGATAGCCTCTAAAGATTTTGCCACATAGTGCTCAACTGTGCTCTCTTGCCTCAATTGTGCCTACTCCCTAAAGTGAATCTCCAGATCCTTTCTATCAAACCTCTTCATCAATATTTGTTTGAACTCCTCTAAGGTAGTGATTGAGCCATGTCTTTGGGTCACCATGTTGTGGTAGCACCACTCATGAACCACACCCTCTAGGTGAAGTGTTGCAAACTTGATTGCTTCCTCTTCATACATGAGGTTTAAGGAGAAATAGGTATCCAATTTTTGCAATCAAGCTCTAGTTGTAACCCCATTGGAACCATCATAGATGGGTGTAGTGATCTTTCCCAACCATTGTTGTATATCTCTCCTTGGTTGATTTTTATATTTTTTTCCCCAATGATGATCATTGTTTGTTTTCATATCATAATACTCCATGAATGACATGTCATGGCGGATGGCTAGGTCTAGGACACTATATTCAACATGATACCTTCTACAATGTCCCAAATTAAAATAAATCTCAATTGTTAATGTTATATCAAATTTCCCCAAGATCTCGGACTAAAAAAAACTAAGGATGAACAAAAATTCTGAACAAGACTTGAAGACAGATTTAAATTCTGAGATAACAGAGAAGACGAATGCAGAATATTAATAAATTTCGATATCTGCAAAGGAGAACGGACCTCACATAAGTAAGAGGGAGACACTCCTCAGATGAGACACGTCTCATGAGAGGACGTGTCCCTTCAAGCGCGGGGCTCCCTTAACTAATGTTAACCAAAAAACGTAACATACATTCACTTAGATGAAATGCGTAATCATCTAAACTTAGTTCCGTTTAATATTTGCAAGAAGATCGATCAAATTTATCAGATCTGAAACTGACTTATTTGATATTAATAGATATTGAGAACAGCAGGATCGAATACAAATATCTGATCGTAGCTATCTTCAATCAACACTCCCTCTTAGCTAGGGAAGATATTACAAATCAAATAAGTAGAGATATCACCTACACACGTGATATTGAAGATATGATATGATTTCTCAAGATTGTCAAGTCACATGACATTCTTCATAATCACATCTTCATTATGGTATGTGCACTGACATCGAGTCACACGATGTCTACCATAATAATTCATGGCATATCCACGGATATAATTATCCACCATGATTATCTCTTAGGAATCACAATGATCTTCAAAAGACATCAAGTCCCATGACATCCATCAAGGTGTCCAAGAGATACCATCATGACATGTCCACAGATATCAAGTCACATGATATCTATCATGATAGTTCAAATTAACATTGTAAAGTCGTCACCTTACAATGTCACATACAAGTGTTCATTAAAAGATCGTCACCTTTCAATAATGTACACAGGGAAAGAGAGAGAGCCCATAAAGTCATGGAGTCACACACATGACAAAAGAGTTTTGAAATATTCCAAGCCAATTTTTTTCGTTTTTTCAAATTTCAGATTACAACAAAGCACCCGTTAAGGTTAGAAGATAAACCAAAACGTGCTAAAGCAACTCTAACCAGGATGTACACCAGGATCCCGATGTGGGCAAGGTGTGAGCATTGGTCAGAGGGTCTTTAAACAAATTGCTTATGCAGGAACTCTAACCAAGAATGGCGCCGATGATGGCGAGCATATGGTCAGAGGATCTTCTACACTAAATGCTGAAAGGGAACTCGACACCAAGTATGTGCTACCCAATCCAGTATGGAGTGAGGGGCGACCATATGGCGGAGTGATTACAAATAACAATGCTTGAATGAAATAACTGAATTGCTGAAAAGGACTCAACACCCAGAATGTGCTTTCTAACCCAAAGCGGGAAAGTAGCTACCATAGGGCGGAGATGTAACTATTACAAACAATTACTGAAGGTAAGAATGAGTATTACAGATCATGATAAAGCAATATTAAAGAATAACTGGTCAGTACTACTGCCAGCTTACAATAGGTATTATTGCCTGCAATATCAAGATATTCAATGCTCTTCAAATAATGCACTCAACAATTAATCTTTTGCAAAGCCTGTAAGGAAACCTCAACACCAAAACCAATAAAGAAGATGCAGATTTCTGATGACTGATATGGCAGATCTGCACTTTCAATATTTAACCAGCAACATGGAAATTCATTGAATAACTCATAACTCACTCCTCTCTTACCCAAATGACCTCAACTCAGATGCAAAACACAACTAAAATGATGGCGCCTAGGATGGATGCAAGAAACTAACTCAAAATGTCTTTATTTATTTATGCACGGATTCCAAGGCAAACAGCAGTGGTACGGCCTTCAAGGAAGGGCGATTTGCTCTTAAAAATCAATGCTTTCTCTGAAAAATCTGCAAACTTGTGAATAATGGCGCCTATACCTAGCAATGAAGATGGAATAATACCCAGAACAATATTTTGTTGTTTTCTTGACTTATGAATAAAAACATGAATCTGCTGTAGCAAACAATGCAATATCTAGAACTCCACTAATAAGAAAAATCAGAAAACTACTGAACTACAATGCTGATTACAATGCACAATTTCCAAGAAACTCACAAACTAGATTAAATCACCACTAGTCGCTGTGTTGCAAGCAAGAAGCGATGCCCGAGCTAGGAGGCCTTCATTCCCCGAAGCAGTTCTAGAGCCCAACCGACAGCATAACAATACTGTAGACAAAAGATGTGAAATGAGGCTCAAAGTCTTCCTTTTATACTTTCCTGTTGACTTCTCGAAACCCTAAAATCCTCTTCAAGGTCAAAACCCTAATCCTTTTCAAAGATGGCGTCCTTTTCCTTCAATGCTCAATATTGACATTTTAAATAAATTCAATACTTTGATAAATGCGCCCACTTTAAGCTTGATTTGACTTTGGTAAATAATAAAATAATCTTTAATGAAGGCGCCACCCTCAAAAGACCACTTTTCAAAACAACATGAAGTCAATAGACTAGGCCAAGGGGTCAATGTTAAAATATAATATTAAAACGTGACTTTTAATTAAATGACTCAACTTATCTCTCCAAATGAGCCCTGAAGCCATTAATGAGCAAGTCAACTGACCAAACTGAAGTAGGAAGTCAACCACGCTGAACCCAACTGCAAAACTGCCAGAAATAGAATTTACTAAAAATAGTAAATTCCTGAAAATGCTCAGAATGCCAGGACGAACATACCATTGCGAAGCTCTCTGAAAACCCAGAAAGAATCCGCAATTGAAACAAACAACTCTGAGCCAGAACATCCTTCAAAATAGGAAACCCTAATTTTACCTTCCGACTAGCCTGCGGGTCTCCGGGATAGGCCAACGGTCACTGAAGAGATCAGGCTTGAGACGGGGACATTACAAATTTCCATGAGGTAAAGTTGCATGCTCCCTCAAGATGATCTTCGAATCTGATTACACTTGACATTATGAAGAATATGATGTGAATTCGAATTTTTCTAATAGTCTGAAATCTAGATTTGATTAGGATTTTTTCAACTTGGCTCTGATACCATGTTAATGTTATATCAAATTTCCCTAAGATCTCAGACTAAAAAAAACTAAGGATGAACAAAAATTCTGAACAAGACTTGAAGACAGATTTAAATTCTGAGATAACAGAGAAGACGAATGTAGAATATTAATAAATTTTGATATCTGCAAAGGAGAACGGACCTCACATAAGTAAGAGGGAGACACTCCTCAGATGAGACACGTCTCATGAGAGGACGTGTCTCCACAAAGTGGAGACACGTCCACTCATGGGACGTGTCCCTTCAAGCGCGGGGCTCCCTTAACTAATGTTAACCAAAAAACGTAACATACATTAACTTAGATGAAATGCGTAATCATCTAAACTTAGTTCCGTTTAATATTTGCAAGAAGATCGATCAAATTTATCAGATCTGAAACTGACTTATTTGATATTAATAGATATTGAGAACAGCAGGATCGAATACAAATATCTGATCGTAGCTATCTTCAATCAACATCAATTTTAATTAATTTTATGAAATCCCCAAAATTACTTGTCTCAAATCTGGAATATTTTGATATTTCCACAAAATAAACTTATTTTAAAATCTGAAATCTTAATTTCTACCAAATTCAAGACATGGCAAATCGGGTGGTCTGATCAATACCAATATGCATAAAACTGGAAATCGGGTGCAATGCAATTGAGATAGAATGATTTATTATTGAATTTCACATGAATTTACATTATATTTTCTGTCATATACAGAAGATAACAGCCATGCACAGCTGCAGCAAGTTACACACAGATTTCTAACTAAAATCCCAAAACAATCCCTGTAACTAAAGCCAACTTCGCACAAACTCACCATACTTCTCAATTACAAAAACCAACAGTAATATGCTTCATAAGACATATAAGAAATGCTTCAATATGCTGCTTACAATAACAACTACATTCAGCAACCAAATGTCTGGAAGATGCACACCAAAACTAGAGCCAAATCCAAACTATTGCAAATAAAATACCAAACTGGAGAGCATTCGGCACAATGTAATCTCTGAATGAAATTGCACTTGGAGTGTCAGAACCCTGATGGTTCTCGATTCAAAACCCTAACTGATATTTCGTTGTTTTTGCAATTTTTGGTTTTTTGTGTTTTTTGAGGTTTTTGAGAAAATCAAGAAAGCTGCGATTTTTCTAAATAATTGCTAGAAAATTCATAAAAAATAAATGTGCATAGAAATAACTCAAATCTTGCTCTTTAAAGGTAGGCGCATCATTTATTATCACTTCCAGAGCATATACAATGATAAATACTGAGATATGAATGAAATACAGATTTATTACATGAAAACCTGATTCTTTTGCAGCCGCCTTGGGAAGTGTGAAGAATGTACGGCCAAATGATTGCAATGTTCTCCAGTCTCTGAAAAAGGACGCTGAGACTCTGAAAGACCTAGCCGCCCAAGTTCCCTCTGCCAGAGATCGAAAAGGAGAGAGGTATTCCTCTGAGAATGAATAGTACGGCCTGCTGGTACAACAGTACGGACTGGTACAGCAGCAACAAGAAAAGTACGGCCTCACTAAATACTGCCTGATCTCTGTAAAATATATCTCTGTTAAAGTCGCCTCAATAGGTAGATGATTATTCTCTGCTATCTCTGAATAAATCGATCAATGAATCCAGTCTGTGATCCCTGTGTGAAATCACCAAGTGCAAGCTTCAACTGGTATTTCACAGCCTCAGTCTGCCTGATTCCTGAAGAGTTTTCGTTCTCCAGAAACGTTTGTCTGCCAGAAACCCTAGGGTTTGCAAACTCCAATGCTCAGAGCAAAAAGACAAATTAGAATAACATTTCATAATGGTTCGATTTGCCTTTCATTGAATAAATATATCCTCTTCTTTAAAATTCGACCCAATGCTCTTTTTTAATAATCATTTAATAAAATGATTAAATTCGTCCTTTTAAGACTTAGGAGAAATCTATTTAATAATTGGCGCTTATTTTAATGAATAATAAATATTCATTAAGTCAAAAATTAATACTTTATTATAAAGTATAATAAATACTTTATAACAGGCCAAATTAATTAAATATTTTAATATTTCAATAAAGTGACTTTAATATAAAGTCAAATTATTAAATATTTAATAATGCATTAAATACTCCTTATTCCTCCGTCTGAACATCAAACTGCTGAACTGGGTCGACTCTGAGCTGAATGGTTGAAACAGGTGCCCTGCCCAAAATAGCGCTTCCGCCTGACCTAACTTTCTAAAAATAGAAAGTTCCTGAAAAAGCTCTCTGGAAGATTCTGCGAAGGTCCAACCTGACACAACTGCAAAACTGGAGCTACCAAACACTGAGCAACTGCCCCAGATGATCCTCTGCACACCTTGTCAGCCTACGAGGATCGAAATAAACTCCTCGACAAACAGTGTCAGCTAAAATGGGGACATGACAGAGACCCTCAGAGCCATTGTCTCTGAGCCTCAATCCTCTTGGTTTACCAGCTTCGAAGATCTTTTCTTCATTGGTTTACCAGCCTCTGAAGAAAAATCACAATCCTGTAAAGAGAAAACATGCATGAATAATGAGTGAAAAATCAGAATTTTTCCTTTAATGCAAACCACATGCAAAAGGCAAAGTTGGGCGCCCAAAACTCAACTCCAAAATGGAAATAATTTTGCATGCCATGATTTGTAACTCCTTTTTCCCAATTGGCCTCTATGAATCAACTATTTCCCAAATGATTTTTTTTTTGACAAATATTGTCATAAACAATTAAATCTGCTTTTTAGCCAAATATGATTTTCCCAAAACCCATGCCACTTTGGGGAAATTAACAACCTTGCAACAATATTTAATATTTATCATTAAATCAAATTTGTCCCAATCGATTTGAAATATAAACTTTTCTGATTTATTCATAAGTCCTCACTTACTTTTTTTGGATAACCGGCTTACTAAAAATAGTAATTTGCTATTTTTAGAAAATTCAAAAAAAGGGACACGACAAATTCTCCCTTCCAAAAATTGCTTGTCCTCAAGCAATTGCAACAATGATGCTCCAAAATATTGATGCCCAAAATGACCAAACATTTCATTCTACAGAATAGAGTGTGATCCCGTGCATGCGTGAAATTGCATCTTCCTCTCAAGTATGCTGAAAAATTCGAAGAAAGAATACCTTTGCTGTAGAAAATTATGAAGATTGTATGGATTGTGCAACCTCTTACTCCATATCACCTGAGGTCTTGTAGTATTCCTTCCATATTTTTGAATCAATAACCTTCTCTTTTCAACTCCATAACATTACCTCAATTTGAGAGAAGTCTTTTTCAGCATCTTGGGTTGGTCTATAGGACCCAAAATGTAGCACTAGAGTGACCATACAACAACAATAATAATTCCATGGTACTCTAAGTACCCAAAAGATAAACAACTACTTATTTTGTAGGAAGATGATGAACTCTTTGAAGTTATTCATTGGCTTATACTTGACTTCCTTCACAAATCCATTTATAACGTTAGAGATAAATGCATCATCAACAAAATATAACATGAGGAAAATACTTTTACCTCTATGGAAGACTATAGAATGCCAAGAAACAATCATTCTGAAAAATTCATCTATCACCATCTTTTGAGATGCCCATTTCTGTGACCCCTCACTCCCATGGTACCAAAATAAAAAGAGTCTCCTTTCAAAGTGATCTATCTCCAACACAAGTCTTTCATGAATCATAGGATTTATGAATTCTTCCAAATCATATCTAATATAAAATTTATCATCATACCTTGTGAATCCATCTTTCATATCTTTGAGATTCATTTCATCAAGTTTCTTGAATTCCCACAATTGCATTGAGATTCCAAAAATTTGCCTATCCTCAACAAAAAATTGCTCATGAAATGATGTCTCCACAACAAACCAAATGATGTAAGGGAAACAATAACAAAGCTGAAATCCAATTGGAAACGTAGGGAGATGTATATGGTAGTAGAAACAATATCATCCCTTGTAGTCACAATACCTTTACCAACCAACCTTACCCAGGAACTGTTCTGTTGCAGGGTTGCAGAGTCCATCCAACTCATTTGCAAATTAGGATATGGAGTTATCTACAAGCTGATCTGAAAGTGGGTAGTAGTACTAACATTGGAGGTTAACCCACTACTCCAATCTTGAGACAACATCTCATGGTAAGAAACTGCACCTGGGTCCTGAATCCTATAATCAAGTCCAATCTCACCGCTGCAATTAGTTAGATCTTCACAACCCAACTCAAACAAAGGATTATCATGAGTCAAATTAGCATCTATCTCAAATAAAGTATTAGCAACAAGCTGAAGATTACATCCATCCTCTTGTTGGTCCAAACTCCAACTATTTGAATGTGCCAAGTCATGCTCCTCTTGGATGCAATCTAACTCCTCCATTACCTGTTTGTCCTCCATTGTTTGCAAATCAACATAGGCAATATTAAGCTCACTTTGATCCCTTGGTGAATTTTGAATGATGCTTCCTACATGCATGTGTGTATTATCCAATCTAGATGAAATTTTCATTTCCTTTTCAATAGACACCAAGAATTGTCTTCCACAAATTCCCTCATGCATGCCAAGTTTTTGTAGATCTAATATACTACTTTTATAATGCATGCAAGCATGAAAACCTTCTTCATACTAGTCATCAACCTCATCATGGCTGTCCCAAACCTCATAGACATCCCTTTGACCAAATTGATGAAAATATGTAGCATCGGGTTGAGGATTCACATCAAAAAGGCTATTGTGTCTATGCTCATTATCATAGCTTCTATGTTTTTTCTCAAAATCAAAGCTGCTATATCTTTTTTCAAAATCAAATCTCCTATGTCTTTTCTCAAAATCAGCATCAAGCAACAATAAATCAGATTTGTGATCAATATCATTAACATACCTAGTAGCATTAGCTCCCTCAATGTCATCCTCCTTTTATGATGAATTAAAAACAACATTGGAATGAAAGGGAAATTCATCCCAAGATAGATCTTCATCACACTTACATGTTGACACACCTGGATCCCATGTGAAAGAGGGTTGATTTCTTTGATCAAAATATAAGTAGTCATTGTGCTCCTCATGAGTGGTAGCCTCTTTGGAAGTGTCATTCTCCACCTTCCTAGGACTGAAATATTCATCAACTTCTTTCTCCATAGGCTTGGTTTGGAAGGAAAACTCAAAGCCACCTGTAATCTCATCATTGAAATGATATGAGTGAACATTAAAAACTAAATTGGAGATATCATCACCTTTTCCTCTTTCATGTCCATCTTTTAAAATAACTTCAGAGAACCCATGATCAGTTTCAACTCCACAAAAGACATCAAGGTATATATTAGTCTTAGAATCTTTGACAAATGAATCCAAATTGGGATTCAAGGATTCCATTTGTTCTTCTTGCAACTCTGATTTTTCTTTATGCTGCATCATCACCATCTCTTCCATATCTTGAATTTGTGTCTCAAATTTTTCTATCATTGTCTCAATTTCTTCATGCACCACATTATCCGTAGTAATTTCATGCATGTCCAAAGAATCATCCTCAGACCTTGTCACACACTCATCATTCTTCAAAACACTCACTGCATTAGACTCTCTTGCTATGAAATCTTCTACAACTATCCATTCCCTTTCAACCTTTTGTTCAAATCTATCAATCAAAATCTGATAAAATTCTTCAAAAGAATCTACCTAAATGTGGACTTGGTTGTTCATACCTTGGTACCACCAATCATGAGCATCTTCTTCAAGGTGCAGGATCGCATACTGAATGGCAACTTGCTCCTCCATGGAACTAGAATAGTAACAATCCTACATCTCAAACAACCATTCTCTGACTGAGTTCTACATCTGAATGATATAGTCATTGTATGGGATTGTATTTCTAAATCCTTTATCTTGTTTAATATATGTTTCTCTGATGGCTGCTAGATCTTTGGCCAATTCTTCCATGTGATCAGCCATCTTTTAACTACTCTTTTCTTTTGCAAAATATGATCAAACACTTAGGCTAGTAAGATCATGGCTCTGATACCACTGTAATGTCCCTAATTAAAATAAATCTCAATTTTAATTAATTTTATGAAACCCCAAAAATTACTTGTCTCAAATTTGGAATATCTTGAGATTTCCACAAAATAAACTTATCTTAAAATCTGAAATCTTAATTTCTACCAAATTCAAGACATGGCAAATCGGGTGTTTTGGAAACAACACCAATATGCATAAAACTAGAAATTGGGTGTAGTGCAATTGAGATAGAACAATTTATTATTGAATTTCACATGGATTTACATTATATTTTCTGTCATATTCAACAGATAACAGCCATGCACAGCTGCAACAAGTTACACACAGATTTCTAATTGAAAACCCAAAACAATCACTGTAATTGAAGCCAACTTCACATAAACTCACCACACTTCTCAATTACAAAAAGCAATAGCAATATACTTCATAATATATATAAGAAATGCTTCAATATGCTGCTTACATCAGCAACTACATTCAACAACCCAATGCCTGGAAGATGCACACCAAAACTAGAGCCAAATCCAAAATATTGCAAATAAAATACCAAACTGAAGAGCATTCGACACAATGAAATTGCACTTGGAGACCTTTAGAACCACTATTTCTGAGCTTCAATCCCCTTGGTTTACCAACCTTAGAGATCTTTTCTTCATTGGTTTACCCGCCTTTGAAGAAAAATGAGAGTCTTGTGAAGAGAAAACATGCATGAATAATGCGTGAAAAATCAGAATTTTTCCTTTAATGCAAACCACATGCAAAATGCAAAGTTGGGCGCCCAAAACCCACTCCAAAATGGAAATAATCTTGCATGCCATGATTTTTAACTCCTTTTTCCCAATTGGCCTCCATGAATCAATTGTTTCCCAAATGTTTTCTTTTTTGACAAATATTGTCATAAACAATTAAATATGCTTTTTAGCCAAATATGCTCTTCCCAAAACCCACGCCACTTTGGGGAAATTAACAACCTTGCAACAATATTTAATATTTATCATTAAATCAGGTTTGTCCCAATCAATTTGAAATATAAACTTTTTCGGTTTATTCATAAGTCTTGACTTACTATTTTTTGATAACCGGCTTACTATAAATAGTAAGTTGCTATTTTTAGAAAATTCAAAAAAAGGGACATGACACCTTGCCATATCATCCTCAGGTCTTGGTGGTACTTGCTGCTCTTCATCAAATGGGTCCTCTTCCTCTCTTTACAAAAAATTGGCTCTAAATGTTTTAGTTGTTGGATTGACCGAAACTCCATCATTGGTTGAATGGCTTCCTTTAGCACCATTAGGATTGGACTTTCCAACACTCTAGTGTTGGTTCATTCCTTTCAAAGTCCTCACAATCTTTGCCATAGATTCTTTCATGGCGGACTGAAATTTTCTGGCGAACTCTTTGTTTTCAATCCTAATGACTTCACGGATGTTGGTTTCCTCATTTATTTCACCCAAGCTGCCTGTTTTCTCTTTTCCCTTCGCAGGTACCTGATTTCCCTTTCACTTTTTTGCATGAACCTGCATCACAAACATCCATAGGCCGGTAGAAAAGGTGGCTCTGACACCACTATAAATACCCTTCCTTAGGAACTGGGGATTTTGGTTAGTCAAATAAATAAACAAAGAACACAGAGGGTTTTTGATCTATGATTTGTTGATGATACTAGGTGTGCTGATTGCTCAAATTAACCTCAAGGTTGATTAATTGACCAAACCAGATTTAGATGAGTATAATCAACAAATCTCCAACAATTAAATAACTAGCAGTTTGCACCAAGGCTGCATGTATATTGTTGTCCAAACAGTAATTGAATACAAGAGGAAATATAACAAGAAATTGAATTCAGTTTGTTGCTTATTTAGTTCTTTGTACCAATCGTGAATCTAGCTTAGATGATGAAGCTTACAACACCACAAATATAGGTGATTCATATCAATGTATGAGGGTGAATAGCTTGTAAGGAATGGTATCCTCTAGTAAAACGTCCAATAGACCTGAGGCATGGAACCCTTGGGTGTAATTGCCCAATTCAACCCCTCAATGATCCCCCTACACACCTAGATACATAGAGGCGGTAGAGCCTATGAAGGACACCAGTTCTAGGTTTCACCAAAGTCTTGTTGTTCCTTGAATGTCTTGTTGAGTTTGCTGTCCTAGGTGGTTCAGATCAATAATTTTATGTTGTAGGTTCTTGGTCAGATGATTTGCCTAGATCCACTTGATATTTCAACTTCACCACTTGGCATCAAGCTACAACAACCTACCAAGTGTTATTTCTACTATGAATGAGGTCTGAGGTTTGAGATCTGCTCACTGCCCTAGGTTGGTTGATTGTCAACTTGACCTGCTGTTTGTGACTGTGTTTTGTGATGAGCATCAGCAGGTACCCAAACAACCCACCACCATATTGCTATGCTTGAAACCCTTTAATTTGTAGTGACGCCTAACCTGGCAAGAAACCCTTAGAATTAATTTGCAATTTTTTATTTTTTTTTGATGAATAGGCAGTTATCTATATTAATAATCTTTATACATATTCACAAAAAAGGATGGGTGGTAAGAAGGCACACCCTGAGAGTCACTTGGGCCTAGCCCAAAAAACCAGAGTAGTAATAAGAATTATTTTGGGACCCAAAATAGGCCGACTAGTAATAAGAACTTATTTTTATATTATTTTATTTTTTATTTATTTAAAATATGGGTTGGCCCAAAACTAGGCACCCTATTTAAATTTCATATATATATATATTTTATTTATTTTTTAAATATTAATTAATATGGGTGTTTAAAAACACCTTTTTATTCATTGCTGACCAACCCAACTAATGAGAGAACATGATAATATTAATATCCCTGTTTTCTTGGTATAAAGGAGAAAAAAATGTTCAAAGCCAAACCCACTCATATAGCTTAGCAAGCAATCCAGTTCTTAAGAGATGTAGGTTTCACTATAGACTAGGTAAGGAATATCCTTTTCATACACCCCATTGTCTTGAAACTCAAAATAGATTTAGTTAAAGCCTAAGATTGAGTTATTGAAGGCATTGGGTTTTATTGACAATGACTTTGGAAATATCATATTCTGAGGACCTAGATAGCTCCCCCCCAATTTGGAACAAAACCTAGGTCCTAAAATTGAAGAATGAATATGTAGAAATTAGAAAGTACAAATAAGGACAAATCTACTTAAAAGCTAATTAAAATTTTTCACTAAAGAAATCTCTATCTTAAAAAGTATTAAAATTCCTTTGAATCTTTTCTCACTGCCAAAAGAATTATTGGTGATGGTAAATAAGTCTCTAGTCAAAAACATGATTTGGCATTAGTTTTGTATATATAAAGTTAGCCACTAAAATTTGCACATTAAATGCAAGAGAGGCAGATATTCTATTTCCATTTGAATATTAAATTAATTATTGTAAAAATCAGATTAAATGTTGCTCATTTATTTCTTGAGAGATGAAAGATTGTAAAAATTAGATTATATACAGCTCATTATTTTTAACATAGTGATATGTGGATGTAAGCTTTTAATTTCCCCAATTGATTTTTTTACCAATTTTAATATGTAAATGCATGAACCTTACACCTTTTGATTGTCAAGATCCTAGAATGTAAATGCACGAACCTTACACCTTTAGATTACTACACTTGCTGGCAGAAAGCTGCATAGCCTACAATGCATGCAATAGCTGAATATAGATTAATGCAACATTGTCGTGGTGGGATAGCCTTTTAGATGTACAATATTGAAATTCAACTACAAAATCAATATTAAATCTGGTGGTATCGTTTAGATTGCTGGTGATACAATAAATCAACAAATAAGAGTTTTTTCATACAAGGCCCTTGCTGTTATGGATTTCTAAACTTCATCAAATGCTGCTACAACAATATTAATTGATTTCTCTGTCAAAATTCCCAATGCTATTTATCAAACCCTATCATCAATGAAGATGAACAACATAAATACAGTTGTACTTCCTAGAATATAGTTATACTCACAATATGATTGATATGATCACACCCAGAAATGTACGATAGCTTGGTTATGATTCCTCTTGAGGTGTAGCTTCCCAAAGCAAGATTCTGACTGCTAATAGTGCTGCTATAGGCAGTGAAAAACCTTACATATTGATGCAGCCTTTTCCAGAATGGCATGGGAAAGTCCATATGATCACTCTAAAATACCTTGCAAACCCTTATTTGTAAGCTGAGATTTGATCTTCCTCTAATAAAATAGCCTTTTTGGTAGATATCTGTTGTTGTTTGACTATGTTGAGAGGTATGGCTAGGATTGGCAAATTTGGGAATTGGTATGGCCTCTAAGAATGGTATGACCCTTTAAATAGTCACCCAAATCAGTAATAGGATTTGCTATTGGCAGCAAATGGATAATGATAATCTTCACCAAAAATGAAATGAAAGTGCAACTCCAAATGCACACCTTAATGCTGAAATCTTCAACACAAACCAAAATCTATAAAGAACAAACCATGAAAAATTGGAAATACTTCAATAATCTTTCAGCTCACCTTTGATCTTTGAATGAAACCACCATAGAGGATTGGAGTGTTTTTGCCATCAAATCCAAATACCTAGAGGGTTTTTGTTTAGAAGCAAGAAGATGAACAAACATTCAATCTTTGAGAAAAGGGATTTTGATTTCATAAAATGGATGCTTTCTTCTATGCCTAGCCTGACTTTTACAACCCTCTTTTTGAATTTTAGAAACATTTCTCGCTTTATTTTGGAATTGACTTGAAAATACCTTTTTAATATAATATTACACTATCCATCTTTTCTAGAAACACTTGTTTATGTTGGACCTGTTGTGACCTTTTCACACATCGCCCCATCGTTGATGGGGACCCCCAGTTGCCTGTTAGTTTTTAGGGTTCTGTCTCCTTGCAATGGTTTCGTGAGATCACTTTGCCAAGAGTTTCAAGTCAGTTTGCCGAGAGTTACCCGAGCCAAGTCCGTAATTCATGCTTGAATCAGTGCGTAGACGTCATGGAAGCGCTCAGAAGGCCCAAGAAACGAAGATCGACTGTGAATTCGGCCAATTCTGAGACTTTCTATTTTTTAGGAAAAGTTGCTTTTTTCGATTTTTCATTTTTGGCATTTTTGGACCAAACAAGGTTCCCTATTTTTTAGGGTTTTCTTTTTCTATTTTTGGAAAGTTTCTATTTTTAGAAAGGTCCCGAGTTCCAAAAACGCACTCAGAAGTTCAAAAAAATCGAAAAATCACTCATAAAATCAAAGAGAAAAATTAAAAAAATTATTGAAAAATCTGGAAAAAAAGGTCAAAAAGCATGAAAATCAGACCCAAAAAGCATTAAATTCTGGAAAACCAGTTCGAAACCAGTCAGATCTGAAGGTTGAGATCATGGAAAATCAGCTCAAAAAAGATGAAGTTCTTGGAAAATCTGGTTAAGTCTGTAAAATTCGCTATTTCCAAGAAGAAGGATGTCAAGAAGGATGAAGGAAAGTCTGGAAATTCATGGAGTTCGCCCAGCAGCAAAGAGGAATATCCAAGACTAAGGCAAAGTCCGCCATGTTCAAAAGAGGCATATCCTAGACACACCTAAAGTCCACCTTGCACATCCTAATCTCCTCTAAAGTCCGCCCTTGATATCCTAGGACTCTTCAAAGTCCGCCATGCAGCAAGAGGCAATGTCAAGGACCTTCCAAAGTCCGCCAGGGATGTCCAAAGAGGCTTGAAAGTCCACCCAGCACTCAGGATGCTTGTCCTAGGATCCTCTAAAGTCCGCCATGCAGCAAAGAGGGAAGTCCTAGGCACTTCCAAAGTCCGCCCATGCTCATCCTAACCCCCTCTAAAGTCCGCCATCCATAAAGAGGTATGTCCAAAAGGCTTGGAAAGTCCGCCTAGGCATGTAGAAGGAGAAAAAATCAAAATTTTCACTAAGTGTTGGTACCCAGCAAAGAGAATTTCGAAAATCTGCTAAGTGTAAAAGCCTAAAAGGGTGGAAATTCAAAATTTTGACTAAGTACTATAGGATTTCCAAAGAGACAAAGGGTTAAGCAAAGTGCTAAAAGGTTTGGAAGTCCGCCATGTTCAAGGAGATGATGCCTAAACTTCTTTGAAGTCCGCCCTAGAAAAGAGGGACGTCCAAGATGCATATCCAAAGAGGAAGGAAAGTCGCCATACACTTGAAGAGGTTGGCAAGATGTCAAGGAAGTCCGCCATGCTTGTCCAAGGTGCTAAGGAAGTCCGCCTAGGCATGTGGAAGATTAAAAATTTGAAATTTTCACTAAGTATTGGTGCCTACCAAGGAAAAATTCGAAAATTTGCCTAAGTATAGAGGCTTAAAGGATGAAAAATTGAGATTTTTGACTAAGTATCATGACATTTTCGAGAGGTTAAGTGCTAGGTTTGAAAGGACAAGTGCTAAAGAAATTAGGATATGGCAAGAAATAAAACGAAGTATGCCTAGCACAAAAGGGGAAGAGAAATTAAATTTGCCTAAGTATGGTGAAAATGTTGAGAAATTGACAACTTTGGCCAGAGAAAAATGCACGAGACAAAGAGAGGAAGAACTCACCCTTGGCCAAGAAGGAATAAGAATTTGGCAAGCGTCAAAGAAATTCACCCGATGAAGACATCCAGGCAAGGATTTTGCCTAGAAAATTTTGACTGAGCAAGAGAAAATTTGACTTTGGCAGAGGAAAATAGGCTCAGTGTAAAGGAAAATCTCGCCTCGGCAAAGGAAAATAGGGATCTGGGAATAAAATTTTCGACGGAATGGCTTAAATTTTGGTTTGGCTAGATGAAATTAAGGACAAAATTGGAAAATAAACTCTTAGACAAGAAAATCACTCAGAAAATCGAAATAGCCATGGGTCCAAGACGAACGGGTTGGAATAAATTAAAATATTTTAATATTTTAATAATTTATTTTCAATGCCTTGGACAAAATGAAGTTTGCCAGAGATGTTTTGGAGGAAAATAATTTGTACCGGCCATAGATAAAATCCGATGGGCAAAATTAAATTCACTGTGACTTCACCAGAGAGAGTGTTAAGAATTTAACTTCGGAGCTAGAATTCAGGAGAGAGAAAATTTGAACTTATTTATTTTATTTCTTGCAGGTGGATGACGACACGAGGCGAATCTTCAAAGAAGAAGCAATGGTGTGGAATGGTGGCGAGTCTGCTTCAAGCCAAATGGAGTGAGGGAAAAAGGATGGGACAAGCATGAGAAAGTCCAACCTTGCCTAAGCATAGCATGTCCAAACCTTTGTAAGGCATGTTCAAGGCAAAATAAAGTTTGACCTGGATAAGAAAATGTCTTGAGCATCATGAAGTCCGACTTTGATTGAAGGAAAACATCCAAGCTCATGTGAAGTCCGCCCAAGGAGAGGATGAGAAAATTGGCTAAGTGTTGATACCTTGGGGAGAAGAATTCACTAAGTGTTGGACAGAAAACAGGAAGGATGAACAGGAGTAAAGAGGAAATGAATAAGATCCTTGTCCAGAGATGGAATTTGTCCTACATAGCACAAGCCAAATTCAGAATTGAAGGAAAATCCACAGGCAAAGTTCGTTCGAGCATGGTGTTGAATGGTCTAGATGATGTTACAAAATGAACCTGAATAGCCAAAATTTGGCTAAGTTTGGGAAATACTTCATAGAGGATATTCCAATTTCTTCCATTGTGGCGAAAGCACAGGAGCATTCTTCTCCAAATTCTAGGCACTTGAGAGAAGCAATCAGGACAACTTCTTGAGGGATTTCATCTCCTAAAGAATTAAAAACAAGCTTCCAATTAGAATCAGATGGTGACAAGGAGAGTGTTCCAAACATATCTCCATACTTAGACAATTTCTCGACACAAATGGGAGAATTCAAAGAGGAAATCCAAAGGAATAACATCAACCCAGTTCAACCAGTCCAAGGCAACCAACTTCAAGTCCAGACTCCTGCTCCAAGGGGAGACTTCTAGACCTCAAATATTCCAGTACAGGTAAGAAGAAGAAATCAAAGTCTCGGAAGGAATCCAGAATCAAAGCTAGGAAGGAACAAGCACAACGGATAGAGTCATCGGCAGGGAAAATATTCTAAGGCAAGCACGTGGAAGAAAAACGAAGCAACCAGGGAAGGCATCCAGCACGTTGAGGTGGTGCCTCGTCATCTTCCAACCAATCAAATTCTTCCAAATCAACATACAACAACATTCCATTTTATTGTTGGTTTATA
The DNA here is from genome assembly GCA_007258455.2 of Sequoia sempervirens. Taxonomy (NCBI): domain Eukaryota; kingdom Viridiplantae; phylum Streptophyta; class Pinopsida; order Cupressales; family Cupressaceae; genus Sequoia; species Sequoia sempervirens. Next base: position 19,211 of record VDFB02386189.1, on the reverse strand, counting down.
TTTAGCAAAAGGACAAGTGTCCTCAAATGAAATTTTCTCATTGGTCGGAAGTGACAAACCCTAATTAGGGTTTTATTTTGTAATCTCGGCCGTTGATTTGAAATCAATCTTGGCCATTGAATTGTAATTGGGGAGCCTATAAATTGAGCTCGCCCCTCATTTGTAAAATGTGGAGATAGAATATGTGAATTGTTGCACTGAGACTATTTTAAAATAATAAAAGCTCTTGAGCATGATTTGCCTTGAATAACTTCTTATTATCAAATAGTAAGCGAGGTTGCATATCTTCTTCCGCCATAGATTAAAGTTAGAGTTAGATTAGGTAGAATTTGCTTTGAAAGTTGGTTAATTGAATGAGAGATTGATCGTATTGATTCAATGGTGAAGTGTAGCTCATACTTTCTTCGAATGGATGATTTGCATTCGATGCGTAAAGTTAGCCTGAGCTCTTAATTGTGGAAGCTTAACTTCAGCCTCATTCGAGGTTTGAAAATTATCATCACAACCCTTGAAGATTGCACCCATTTTGCGTATGTTGTCCAGCAGGAGGCGAAACAAAGTGTGGTTTATTCCCTTCACCGAATCCTTATTGTCTCTTGAGTTCTTAGGCATAGACTAGATTCTCCTAAACCCTATCCTTTTGCCATTTTTTTTGAGATCCACAATTGAAAGTCCTAATTGAGAGCCTTTAATGATAAATTTCCTAAGTCCTAAACTTGCAAGATTTTTTACGTAAGTCCCCTTGTTTATTACCAGCATATCACAACGGCCATTGAGCTTATCCACACGTCGAGACCCGACTAAAGAAACCTTGGAATCGCCATATGATCTTCTCGCAATCTTAGCATACGCGGTGGTTTTTCAAGAGAGGATAGAGTGTCTTTGGGCATTTTATTCTGAAGTGTTCGGTGGATGATAAAACGTACACCAATAGGACCCCTTTATAGTAATAAACTTGAGTTGCCTTTTTGTTTTATAAATATAATAATAAGTTATGAGAACAACTTAAGTTATATTATTATATTGTTTCCCTCACCTTACTCTTTTAGCTTATGGGAAAAATAACAGGCTAGGGACTCCCAAATACTTGTGTTGAAAAAGGGGACATGATAATTCACCCTTTCTAAAATTGCTTTCCCATAAGCAATTGTAAATTTGGATGCTCCAAAGTTTATGCTTCTTCCCAAGTGCATCCTTTGTAGGGAGATTTTTTTAACTGACCAAATGCTTCATTATGCTCCTATTTCTCAAATTTTGTTCCTTGGTGTCAATGATTTCCTTGGGAACCAAGATCAATTTTCCCTCATTGTGCAAGGAAAGTGGTTCTGATGTATGAGTAATGTGCTGCCAAAGTGCCTTCTTGAGGCACAATACATGAAACACATTATGAATTCTACTATGCTCTAGTAGCTCAAGCTTGTATGCAACCTCTCCAATCCTTTGTATAATTTTGTATGTTATGGAAGCGATGCTTGAGCTTCTTTGCTCCACTCATCTTAAGAGAAGACTACTTGTATGGGTGCAATCTTAAGAAAACCAAATCTCCAGCCTCAAAGGTCCTTTCGGTGTGATACTGATCTATGTACAAATTTTGCTGATTTTGTATGTGTTGGAGGTTGTCTTTGAGATTTTTTAGAATATTTTGGCTTTGTTTTACTAGCTTTGGCCCCTGGAACCCTACTATTAGAAATGGCCAAGTCAACAAAGGTTTGACCCTCATATCCAAATAAAACCATGATGGTGTCATGCCTACGGACATTTGATGTGTCATGCTCTATTAATGCTCTCTTAGATAGAGCCATTTGATTCATTCTTGCTATTTGGCTACATAATTCCTTCAGTAACCCTCAATCCATTGGTTTACAATATCCATCTGCCCATTGGTTGGAGGGTTGTAACTAGTGTAGGGTGTAATTTTGATCCTTATCAAATGAAAAAACTCTTGCCACAATAGACTAAGAAACCTACTATCTCTATCACTTACTATATTTTAGGCAAACCATGAAGCCTAAACATTTCTCTGAAAAATAAATTAGTTACCTAGATTGCCTTGTACTCAAAATTTATGGTGAAAAAGTGAGCATATTTTATGAGTTTATTTACCCGCACCTTGGCATTCTTGTGATGAATCCCATCAAAATGATTTCCCACTTTTGATTTGGAATGAATAGGAACTTCTATAAACTTGTTGAAAATGTTTGCTCTATCTTTTCCTATTGATAGGTAGTGCACTTTTTGATATGCTTAAGGACATCATCCTTAAGTCCTTTACATGAAAACCTTTCCTTGATCTACTTATATGTCTTGAAGTATCTTGAGTGACTTGCCATTGGTGTATCACGAACCACCCTCAAAACTTTGTTTTCCATCTTTGACCGAGGGGTGAGATAAACTCTATCCTTGTAGAGGATGAGTTCATTTGCTACTTTGAACTAGTTATCTTGCAACTTTCCTTCTAGGATGTCAATTGCAAAACCATTCTTGGTACATTATGCTATAATATCAACTTTCCAATCAACAAAGATGTTAGACATAGAGCATAATATTGGTTTTTTAGACAAAACATCAACTGCTACATTTTTCTTAACCTTAACATACTTTATGTCAAAGTCATATACCTGAAGCTTGCTTACCCATTTTTGTTGTCTCTCATTCAGGTCCTTTTGGCTGAGAAAGTACTTCAAAATGTTATGGTATATCTTCACCACAAATTTGACACCAACTAGGTTTTTCCCAAACTTAGTTTCATGCATGCATGATGGTTGACACTTCTTTATCATAAATTGAGAGACTTTTTTGGCTTCCTTGAGATTTTGGTTGTCAAATTGTGATGTCCCGATGCGGGCCCCTATCGGAAGGTGACGTAGGTCTGTTCGAGCGGTTTGCCCAGCCACGTGTCTGGGGTCTTCGGCGGGAGTACCTATCTTGGGGATGCCCCCTTAACGCTAAGTGGGGTGCCGTTCACTACTAGTCCGGGCTTTTGGTGCAACGGTAACTAACTTGGTATCAGAGCTGGAGGTCTCGAGGTCGAGACTCGCGGAGCGTGGTGGGCTGTGATGTCCCGATGCAGGCCCCTATTAGGTGACGTAGGTGCGCCGAGTGGTTTACCATGGTCTTTGGCGGAGTACTATCTGGGGATGCCCCTTAACGCTAAGAGGGGTGCCGTTCACTACTAGTCCGGGCTTTTGGTGCAGCGGTAACTAACAGTGAGATGGTACTCCCCGACCTACCACACAAATAACTAGGCAAAAGCGTCGCTCGACCATCGGTTACGCTCCCTAGCTCAGCAGTCTGACAGACCAGCATGATACCAAGTTAGTTACCGTTCCAGTGAATAGTGAAAACGTGTTAAGGGGGCATCCCCAGGATAGGTACTCCCGAAGACCCTGGACACGTGGCTGGGCAAACCGCTCGAACAGACCTAGTCACCTTCCGATAGGGGCCCGCATCGGGACATCACACAAATGCTATTGGATGCTTATTTTGCATCAACATTGCTCCAATCCCCTCTCTTGAAGCATCACTTTGTAGCACAAGGAAAGTGAGGAATTAAGAACAACTAGAAAAGGGCATGAAATCATTACTTCCTTGAGCTCTCTGAGTTGCACTAGTCCATGCAAAGGCTCTTTTCTTTGTTATATTTGTTAAGGGTGTTTTCAACTATGAAAACCCTCTAACCAACCTCTTGTAATAGCTACAGAGGCTAAAGAATCTTCTCAACTAAGTCAATGTTTTTCAGGGGTGGCCAATCTATGAGTGCTTGTATCTTTTCTTGATCTACTTGAATTCATTGAGCATTGATGGCATTCCCTAGATAAAATATCTTGGTCATCCTGTCATGTCCCTATGATTTTCTAGCCGACCTAAGGGACAACTAACCCCAAAAGGTGTTTTTTAACACAAGTAATTAATATATTGTAATGTCCCCTTCTTGAGCATGATCTTTCCAGTGACCGTTGGCCTATTCCGGAGACCCGTAGGCTATTCGAAAGGTGAAATTAGGGTTTCATATTTTGAAGGATGCTCTTGCTCGAGGTTGGTTGATTTAATGGCGGATTCTTTCTGGGTTTTCAGAGAGCTTCGCAGTGATATGTTTTTCTTGGCATTCTGAGCATCTTCAGGAATTTACTATTTTTAGTAAATTCTATTTCTGGCAGTGGTCCTGTCGGTTTCGGCACGGTTGGCTTCTTACTTCAGACTGATTAGTTGACTTATTCATTTTTGGCTTCGGGGTACAATTGGAGAGATAAGTTGGGATTATTTTAATTAAGTCATGTTTTAATGTTATATTTTAACATTGACTCCCCTTGGCCTAGCTACTTCACTTTAAGTTGTTTCAAAAGATGTTCTTTATGGGTGGGCACCTCATTGAAAGAAATTAATTATATTTCTTATAAAGAAAAGTTTAATCAAAGCATAAATGGACGCCAACTTCAAGGAGGAAATAAAGTGTTAATTAAAAGTCAAAGTTTTGCTTGGAAAAGTGGGACGCCATCTATTGGAGGATTAGGGTTTGGTTCGAAAATGAAGATTAGGGTTTCGTGAAGGGTCAACGGGAAATTATAAAAGGAAGCCATTGGTTCTCATTTGGATCATCTTTTGTCTACAGGAATGTTATGCTGTCGGATTGGCTTTGGGATTGCTTCGAGGAATGTAAGCCTCCTAGCTTGGCATTGCTTCTCGCTTGAAAGATAGCGACTAGTGGTGAGATAGTGCAATTTGAGTGATTCATTGTGAGATTTCTGCATTTTAGTCTTTGTGTGGTTTTGTAAATCAATTTCATGCATATTAGTGAGTTTCTGGAGTTGCATATTCATTGTAGCAGATTGTTGTTTTTAATCATAAGTCAAAAAATACAAAAAGAGTGCTTCTGGGTATTGTCTTATTCTCTTTGTCTGTAAGGGGTGACCCTTTCCTCAAATTTGTAGAATTTTTAATAGTGTCTTGAATTTTTAAATGCAAATCGACCTCTTGCTGGGCCGTACCATCTAGATCTGTCTTGGGATTCATGCATTAAATAAATGGGGACTTTTGATCAGTTTTTAGTGCTCCATCTTGGTCGCCTTCATCATTAAGGTCTATTGCACTTCGTTTCATGTCAATTGGATGAGTCGTGAAAGAGATATGATCATTTAAGCAAGTTGATAGGTTGCTGGTTTTACATTTAAAGGTGCAGATCTGAATAAATCAGAATCTTAAATCTCGTTTTTGAGAGAAGAAATCAGTCTTGGTATTTCCATTAAGCAAGGAGAATTCTCTTTTTAAATGCTCGTTGAATTGTTCTAACTCTATGCTCTTGGCAGGCGAATTCTCTATCATGTTGTAAGCTGTACAGTAGTACTATTAGCAGTTCTTTAATCTTGCTTAATCTCTGATTTGTAATGCTTATCTTACATTCTGTAGTTGCTTTGTAATATCTTACATCTCCGCCCTATGGTAGCTCCTTTCCCACTCCGGGTTAGAAAGCACATTCTGGGTGTCGAGTTACTTTCAGCATTCTCGCTTATTTTCCTTAATTGCATTGTAATTCTTAGCATCTCCGTCATATGGTAGTGTTGTGACCTTTTCACACATCGCCCCATTGCAAATGGGGACCTCCTGTTTTCGCTTTTTGCCTCGGTGTTGCAACTGCTTATCGCTTGTCTTTTTACAATGAGGTCATCGCTTTGCTAAGAGTTTCAGTTCAGTTAGCCGAGAGTTACCCGAGCCAAGTCCATAATTCATGCTTGAATCAGTGCGTAGATGTCATGGAAGCGCTCAGAAGGCCTGAGAAACGAAGATCGACTGTGAATTCGGCCAATTCTGAGACTTCCTATTTTTTAGGAAAAGTTGCTTTTTCGATTTTTCATTTTTGGCATTTTCGGACCAAACAAGGTTCCCTATTTTTTAGGGTTTGCTTTTTCTATTTTTAGAAAGTTTCTATTTTTGGAAAGTTTCTATATTTAGAAAGGTCCCGAGTTCTGAAAACGCACTCAGAAGTTCGAAAAACTTGATAGAACTCTTAGAAAATCAAAATGAAAATTTGAAAAATTATTGAAAAATCTGGAAAAAAAGTCAAAAAGCATGAAAAATCAGACCAAAACATTGAAATCTGGAAAAATCAGGTCAAAACCAGTCAGATCTGAGGTTGAAATCATCAAAAATCAGCTCAAAAAAGATGAAGTTCTTGGAAAATCTGGTTAAGTCTGGAAAATTCGCCATTTCCAAGAAGGAGAATGTCAAGGGAGAGAGGTATGAATGTCAAGAAGCCGGTGAAGTCCGCCCAGCACTAAGGAAGCACATCCTAGGATCCTCTAAAGTCCGCCCAGCAGCAAGAGGCAATGCCAAGGACCTTCCAAAGTCCGCCAAGGATGTCCAAAGAGGAAGGAAAGTCTGCCCAGCACTCAAGATGCATATCCTAAGAGGTCTTGAAGTCCGCCCTTAACATCCTTGCATCCTTCAAAGTCCGCCCTGCATGTGCTAAAGAGCTTCAAAGTACGCCCATGACATCCTTGACTTCTTTAAAGTCCGCCATGCATCTTGAGGCAATGTCCTTGGATCTTCCAAAGTCCGCCATGCACTAGGCAAGCTCATCCTGGCCACTTCCAAAGTCCGCCCATGCATGTGCTAAGAAGTCTTGAAGTCCGCCCTTGATATCCAAGCATCTTCCAAAGTCTGCCATCCTCATCCTTGCATCATTCAAAGTCCGCCATCCACTAGAAAGGAGGTCCAAAAAGGTTCCAAAGTTCGCCATCTATATCCTAAAGGCCCCTAAAGTCCGCCTTGACTTGGAGACTCGTCCAGAGAAGCTCTAAAGTCTGCCCTTGAAAGGTGGGACTTGGCTGAAGACATTGAAAGTCCGCCTAGGCATGTAAAGTGAAGGAAAATCAAAATTTTTACTAAGTGTCAATGCCTACCAAGGAGGAAATTTCGAAATTTGCTAAGTATGAAAGCTTAAAGGGGTGGAAAACTGATTTTTCTTGGAGACAAATGCTAAAGTATTAAGGAAATCCGCCCTAGAAAAGAGGGACATCCAAGAGGATTGTCCAAAATGATTATGAAGTCCGCCATGCACTTGGAGGAGGTTAGCAAGGTATCAAAGACATCCAAAATACTTGTCCAAAGCTAAGACAAGGTCCGCCATGTTTATCCAAAAGACTTATGGAGTCCGCCTAAGCACATGAAGAGGATAAAAGAATGATTTTTGGCTAAGTGTTAATGGCAAGTCCAAGAGAAAAGTTCGAATATTTGCCTAAGTATAGAGGCTAAAAGATGAAAAGTTGAGATTTTTGACCAAGTATCACGACACCTTCAAGAGGATAAGTGCCAAGTTTGATGGGACACATGCTAGAGGAAGTTAGGATTTGGCAAAGAACTAAACGGAATGTGCCTAACGCAAAGATGGAAAAGAAATTAAATTTGCCTAAGTATGGAGAAAATGCGAAGAAATTGTCAACTTTGGCCAAAGAAAAATGCACAAGGCAAAGAGAAAGGAAGGATCGTCCTTGGCTAGAAGGAGGAAGAATTTATCAAGAGTCAAAGAAATTCACCCGATGAGGACACCCAGACAAGGATTTTGCCTAGAAAAATTCGACTAAGCAAGAGAAAATTTGATTTTGGCAGAACAAAATAGGCTCAGTGCAAGAGAAAAGTTGGCTATGGCAAAGAAAAATAGGGATCTGGCAATAAAATTTTCGACGGAATGGCTTAAGTTTTGACTTGGCTAGGCAATGAGGATAAGTGGAAAACCCTCTGTAAAAGAAATGAAAGAAGGAAAATCAAAACAATATGGGTCCAAACGACGGTTGAATAAATCATCTTTTAATATTTTGTAATTGTCTCAAGCTTGCTTGGAAAAGTTAAATACTTTGGACAAATAGGTTGCCGAGAGATGTTTGGGAGGAAAATAATTTAATGTAGGCGAGATATCAAGAGCAATCAGATTCTGTAGCTTGAAGAGTGGTAGTCGGGAGAAAACCGTTGTTTTATTTTACTTCTTACTGAAAATTAGATGGCGACACTAAAGAAAAGCAAAGGCATGGAATGAAACCAGTCACACTTCAAGCCAAATAAGTGAGGAAAAAGATGACGGGCATGAGGGTCAACCTGCCTAATGAGAGCATGTAAACCTTTACAAGGTCAGGCTTTAGCAGAAGGTATGTCCAGACATCCATAAGATCCGCCAAGTACAATGGAAAACATGATGCAAAGTCCAACCTAGACCAAGAAAAGAAATGTCAAAGTGTTGAGAAGGTTCGCCAAGCATAAAGATAAGATGGCGAAGCCACTAGCAAATCCGACTTTGCTCAACTGAGAAATGGCACAAGCATGATAAAGATTGACTTCTCCCTAGACATGTTTGTCCAAAGTGGCTTGAAGTCCGACAGGCTAAGCGATCAAGAAACTCATGTGAGCCAAGGAAGGTCGAGAAGAATTCACTAAGTGTTGGACAAGCGGGGAAGGATAGAGGAAAATAAAGGGAAGTGGATACAAAATCTTGTCAAAGGATGGAATTTGTCCTACATAGCAAGCCAAACAAATTGAAGAAAAATAAGCAGGAGCAAGTTCTTCCAACCTTGGCTAAATGTTGAATGGTAGTGCGAAGGTGGCTAAAATGAACTTGAGCCAAGTGGCTAGTGAAATACTTCACAGAGAAAATTCCAATTTCCTCTATCATGGCGAAAGCACAGGGGCATTCTTCTCCAAATTCAAGACACTTGAACGGATATCCGGACATCTTGGAAGGATTTCATCTACAATCCCAGACCTATTGAAGCAATCCGGGCGACTTCTTGAAGGATTTCATCTCCTGAAGAATTAAAAACAAGCTTCCAATCAAAATCAGATGGTGGCAATAAGAGTGTTCCAAACAGATTTCCATACTTAGACAATTTCTCGACACAAATTGGAGAATTCAGAGAGGAAATCCAAAGGAATAACATCAACCCAGTTCAAGCAGGAGGAAGTTCAAAGCAACCAACTTCAAGTCCAGACACCTGCTCCAAGACTTCCGGGGCCTCAAAGATTCGATGCAATTGAAAGAAAGAAATCAAAGTCTCAAAAGGAATCCAAGATCCAAGCTAGGAAGGAACAAGCACAACAGACAGAGTCATCGGCAGGGAAAATATTCTAAGGCAAGCACGTGGAAGAAAAACGAAGCAACCAAGGAAGGCATCCAACACGCTGAGGTGGCGCCTCGTCATCTTCCAACCAATCAAATTGTTCCAAATCAACATGCAACAACATTCTATTTTATTGTTGGTTTATATTTAGCAAAAAGGACAAGTGTCCTCAAATGAAATTTTCTCATTGGTCGAAAGTGACAAACCCTAATTAGGGTTTTATTTTGTAATCTCGGCCGTTGATTTGAAATCAATCTTGGCCATTGAATTGTAATTGGGGAGCCTATAAATTGAGCTCGCCCCTCATTTGTAAAAGTGTGGAGATAGAATATGTGTATTGTCGCATTGAGACTATTTTGAATGATAAAAGCTCTTGAGCATGATTTGCCTTGAATAACTTCTTATTGTTGAATAGTAAGCGAGGTTGCATATTATCTTCCGCCATAGATTAGAGTTAAAGTTAGATTAGGTAGAATTTGCTTTGAAAGTTGGTTAATTGAATGAAAGATTGATCGTATTGATTCGATGGTGAAGTGTAGCTCATACTTTCTTCGAATGGATGATTTGCATTCGATGCGTAAAGTTAGCCTGAGCTCTTAATTGTGGAAACTTAACTTCAGCCTCGTTCGAGGTTTGAAAATTATTCTCACAAACCCCTTGAAGATTGCACCCATTTTGCGTATGTTGTCCAACAGGAGGCGAAACAAAGTGTGGTTTATTTCTCTTCACTGAGTCCTTACTGTCTCTTGAGTTCTTAGGATTAGACTAGATTCTCCTAAACCCTATCTTTTTGCCATTTTTTTTGAGATCCACAATTGAAAGTCCTAATTGAGAGCCTTTAAAGATAAATTTCCTAAGTCCTGAACTTGTGAAGACTTTCTGCGTAAGTCCCCTTGTTTATTACCAGCATATCACAACGACCATTGAGCTTATCCACACATCGAGACCCGACTAAAGAAACCTTGGAATCGCCATATGATCTTCTCGCAATCTTAGCATACACGGTGGTTTTTCAAGAGAGGATAGAGTGTCTTTGGACATTTTATTCTGTGTGTTCGGTGGATGATAAAACGTACACCAACAGGTAGCTCCCATTCCATCTCGGTTTGGAAAGCACATTCTTGACGTCGAGTTATTTCAGCTTATTAGTTGGTAGGGATCCTCTGACCACATGCTTGTCGTTCGCCGGCGCATTCTTGGTTAGAGTTCTTTGTATCAACATTTCTTTGAGATCCTCTGACCAATGCTCACACCTTGCCCACATTGGGATCCTGGTGTACATTCTGGGTAGAGTTGCTTTCCGCATCGTTTTGGTTTAGAGCTAACCTTAACGGGTGCGTATTGTTTGTAACTTGCAATTGAAAAACAAAAAAAATTTGGCTTGGAATATTTCATATATATATATAAATGATAAAATTGTTGGCGTTTCAATTCGCACCTCTGGAATGCGGATTAAAAATAGATAGCTATGCATAGATAAATTGCTCTTCGAATTGGGAGCAGAAGCTTCCTCTTCACTGATGATGCTTAAAGAAAGTAAACTAAATTATTTGCCAATCTTTTTGGTTCTCAACTAAGAGCACTGTTACCCGATTTTCACTTGCAGGCTCAATCAGGGGAAATTATGTTTTAAATTCGGCACGTGGATTAAATGTGGCTCCCATAAGGGTTGAGCCCAGCGTGCAGGTGTTTGGTTTTCATTGGGAAGGTCTTCATCTGATGCTATTTCACAAGGAAGTCTGTTGGAAAGTATGCCTCGATCAGTTTTGGCACAAAACTCTTCAAAGAATAAAGTCATTGAGACCAGCCGGATGTCTTGCTGACTGGTTGTTGTGTGATATTCATTTGAGATACCTAGGTCACCAAGACATTTTGGTCGCCATGAGTTTTTATATATCTCCCCACTTGAGAGGTCTCGCCGACCCTTGTTCACAAGGTTAGTGTCGGGGAAATAATCTGCGCTCGGGGAGATGTCTGGCCGAACGATCGTGGTCTTGCCGACAGAAGGGGATTCGGTGTGATGTCTTCCCGACCAGTGGGAGTCTCGCCGAGAGAGGTTAGCGTCGGTGTGAAGTCTTGCCGACCGAAGGTGGTCTCCCCGAAATGGTCCGAGCTCGTCGAAAGATGAAGGGTTTGACATGATGTCTCGCTGAATGATCGTGGTCTCGTTGAAGGATTGTGCCTTCGGTGTAATAGTTTGAGCTCGGGGAGAAGTCTGGCCGACTCCCTGGAGTCTCGTCGAAACGAAATGGTCTCGGTGTGATGTCTCATCGACTGAGGATGGTCTCGCCGAAAGATGGGGACTTCAGGGTAATGTCTCGACGACTCATGGTGGTCTCGCCGAAAGGGTATATGGATATCGGTAAGACTCCTAGCCGAATGTTTTTTCTTCGATATGAGGTCTTGCTGACTGAAGAGTCTCGCCGATGGTTTCAATCTTCGGTGTGACTGATGGAGGCTCGCTGAGACCTTTGTCCGACCTGTTTGTCTTGCCAATGGGTGTGTTCGTGTTGAGCATCGCCGAGACTCTTGCTGATGGTCTAAATGGAAAGATATCTATTGTCAGGTGCTTTCAGTATGACCTCTTGCCGAAAGAAATAGTCTTGCCGATGGTTTTGGATATCGATATGACTCTTAAGGACTCGCTATGATGTCTGGCCGATAGCGATAGTCTAGGCGACTAATTTTGGACGTCGATATAACTTTTGCAGCTCGGTATGACCTCTTGCCGACAGTTCTAAGCTATGCCGATTGCTGCTGTGAAGTATAATCCCATCGGGGAGACATGGCTAGTGTCTCACCGACATGCGATTTTGTTTGAAGAACTTTTGACCGCCCGAAGAGCTTGCGTGGTGTCTGTTGAACCAATCAGAGGAAGCTAAAGGCGAACCAGTGGCAGTTGGACTGATTGACTATTCTTGTGAGGAAGATCAACAGAGCATAAGCGAAATAGATCTACTTTGGTTTGATGGATGATCAGGGCATGTGAATTCAGTTCAGAGGGCGCCTGATGCTGCTTCTCAAAGGAGGTCAACTTGTAGGAAGATCTGGAACAAGAAGAAAGCCGAAGGGGAAGAGGCCGCGAGTCACAATGACAGCTGGGATGTCGGCTAGCAAAAGTGGATCGACATTAATGCCATACTTCAGAATGTTCAAAGCAGCTCTGATGAAGCTCTCGAGGGTGGACACGGAGGCCAGAAGTTAATGCGATGGTTTCAAAAAATCTAAGGGCTACTCCTGAGGGCGATCCTTCACCAACATGGACACGGGGGATGCACATTGAATGCATTAATTTTATTCCAAAAGATCTGAGGGCCGACCCTTCTGTCATCGACTCATTTTTTGTAAACCCTAGGGCAAAGGCCGACACTTTTGAGTTTTGTTGTATATATGGCATTTTTGCCTCTTTTTGTAAGAGAGTTCTTCTTATGCTTTTCAGAAGTTTGTGACTTTTGCAGTCCTTTCTCAGATTAGCAAACTTTTGTAACTCATTTGGAGCATGATATATAGAATTTACCTTGGTTACCATTGATGGTTCAATTTTCCTTCTAGTTCTTACAAAATATTGTGCATTTTCAGGTGATTGATCAAGCTACTTTGTGAAATTTTTCTATTTCCTTATAGCTTTGTCTCATGATTAGCATGCCTTTCTTTGCAAAAGTAGTATTATGTAGGTTACAAATTTTGTTTTACTGAATTGCACATGAACTTTTAATTTGTAAAAAAATGCTTTTCCTTCTTAAAAGTGTGTGCATGTCAAACCTGTTTGTGAAATACTTATGTATAAGCTACAAAAACTTGTTGTGCAGTCCCATATCCATCATTAGTATTCAAGTGTAACTTGAGTGTCTCATTGCTCTTGTCAATTTGGTGTATCACCATAGGATTTAATTTTCATTTTCATGCACTCCTCTCTTTTCCTTACAAAGATTAGTAGTTTAGGTGATACCAGAAGGAAGCCGGCCTTCTCCAGAGGTTCTTTTCCATTTTTTAGGTGACCCACAACCTGGAAAAGTTCCCATGTTTCTCTGAAGTATCAAGTTCTGCAACTTGATAAGGGTGCAATTTCAGTAGATAACAAGCACAAGGTTATAAAACTCTAGCGTCGTAGCTAAGATTTTCTCCTTTAGAATTTCAGCTACAACTACGCCTACTATAATGACGCTTCTAACAACTCAAGTAAACTTAGAGCATGAGAGTTAGAAGTAAACAAGGAATGATTCTTTAACACATAACTCGCATAAACTCACTCCCAACATACACCTTAAGACTCACTGTGCTTTTACATGCAAGCTGAAATAAAGATTATATAAGTGAAACACATAAAACAAAACCCGAGAGAGTAGGTCAAAGCAAATGAGGCATAAGATTTCCTTTCTCAAATATTGGAAACAATTACACTTTTGGGACAGCAGGATTGTAGCAATAACAGCCTTACAGTTTAGTGATCAAACCGGAATACACTTAACACAAACTACACATGTTATTCATTATATCTTTACTTGTAATTACATTGGTCATAATTGACGTGGTTGTAATCGGCATTAGTGGTATTAGGCCAGTGTCAAATAAAACAATAGTTAGTAAAGAATAATAATGTCATGTGATGTCATGTACTCTCGGCAAAACATGTTTAGATTAATGTTAATGTAATGATGTTATGAAACGTCGTGTCGGTTGGTTGTCTAACCACCGTCGAGCGTTATATGTAGTCGGGTGGGAATAGTCGGGAAGATATACTGATGCTATGATAATAATGAATGAGTTTTGTTGCCGATGATTATACTGTGAGCATTGTGATACTCTTGTACATGATATTCCTGAGAATGAATAAAGGTTCTGGCATTTTACTATGATATCTTCCAGTTTACTGTTTTATCCTATGTTCTGCATATTACAAGTTTGCCGGTAGTACGTAGAGTTTGAATCCCATTAGGTAAGGCAAAACAACATAAATTAAACAATATCTTGCAGCAAAAGGCAAGCATGCAAGCTTGCTCTTACACTAAGTGAACAAACACTCAATAACAACTTGTAGGCAAAGTAGGCTCAACAATTTGCTATCACAATAACGGTTAAAGAAAAATGGGAAAGGCTGCCCTTGTTTATACACAAGCGAGAAATAGGGAACCCTAAAATCTCCTTGCTTCTACAACAATATTTTCCAACATGCAAGCTTTATTTCTAAAACTAAAACAAGATATTTAACAACCTACTGAAAGCAAAAAAACAAAGAAAGTACCAACTATTACAACTTGATATTTCATCTTTCACAAAGAATAGATAAGCATGAGACAAGAATAGCAAGAAAACTCGGAAAAGCATCGAGTTAATTGCTGCTTTAAATCTATCTTGGAGATCTTTGCTGTCCTGAAAAGATAACTCATCCATTGGTATTTTGGGAAAGTATATCTGCCAAAAAGCTGGTAACTGCCTCATTGTTAGGAGCATTGATACTAAGGTAATATTCTGCTTTTCCAGGATTTCCTTGTCTTTTGCAATCAAACTTAGAAAATCTTTGACATCTTTAGCTGCTTTATCAAATCTTGCTAATTTCGGCAGCTTTGCAACTGGAATGATGACCTTTTATAAATATATCCTCTTGCTTCCGCATATCTTTTTTACCCTGTGCGTGACCATTTTTTGATATTCCTCTGTTTCTTTCATAGCTTTAATGCTTCTGACACTTCTCCTGATTTTTCAATGGACGAGTATTGTACAACTCTTTTCCAATACTTGTCCTTTTGCTCATACCACACCTTTTCACGTTCTTCGCTTGAGATGATGATTTTTTTGTCCATGGTGGTATTGAAAAACACTTCTCAACATCGTCCGACTTGAGGCTTCAAACAACCCGCCCATGTACTATTTGGTTCTAAATTCCATGGGAAAATACTGCATGCTGAAAAACAAAACCTTTGACTATAAACTCGACTATGCTCGGACAAGTTCTACACAAAAGCTAAAAATAGCTTGCTGATTTTTCTTCTTTAAAAGGTAGATATTTCAAAAAAAATCTGAGATATGGGTTTTGTGAACAATCTTGTTGTGAAGAGACCCAGATTGTCCGATTTTGGAAAATGTTGATGGCTGATTGAAAAAGCAAAAACCCTAAAATTTTAGGATTTTTTTGGAAAAAGCTGAGAGCTGTGTATTGTATAGAATCACATTTCAGAAAGACCTAGTTGATCAGATTTTGGTAAAACTGAGGGTTTCTCGAAAAAGCTTGGAAAAAGCAGGGTCTTGAAAATGAAATAACCCCTTTACAATTTTTCCAAATTTCTCACAATCAACAAGCACCCGTTAAGGTTAGGGAAAGCCAAAACCAATTGGAAATGTAACCCTACACCAAGAATGTACACCAAGTTCCCAATGACGGGCGAGGTGTGAGCATATGGCGCCGAGGGTCATTAGTTGATAAATTGAAAATGCTAGAAATTACAATTATGCAACTCGACCACTTATTCAGCGGGAGTGATTTTGATGGCTCAGCCGATCAACATGATGTAGAATGCAAGTACAAGGAAAGTAAATGGGCGGCTTTCCGACCCCTTCCGCTTGTTCAACAGCCATTACAGAAAGTAAAGAAGGCAAGGCCTGTCTCTTCCACCAATGGTGGGAATGAAAGCTTATGCAAGAAAGTAAATAAGGTGGCGAGGTGAGCCTTCTTCCACTAAAAGTGGGAATACAATAGAAATTTGCAGAAATATTAAAGAGCTAATCGGTACTATTGAATCAACATTACAATATGAAATAGAATCCTGTAAGAGCCAAGTATTATAGAAGTCCAAGTGCTGCAAATGATATAGAATGTCTCTCCAACTCCAAAAGACTCTCAAACATGAAAATCAAGCCAAAACTCCAACTCCTAACAAATCTGATATAACAAACCAACAAACTAAAAACACACACCAACAACTAGAAAACTCATTAAAATGTTCATAACTCACTCAATACATCACCAAACAACATGAAATTAGCTACAAATGAAAACTAGGATGATGGCAACCAAGTCTAAGTGAACAAATTGCATCAAACACCCAACCACGAATTAAACACAATTTCCAAGACATTGATAGGCAAGATATAGCCTTCAAGAGGGAAACCTAGAAGATAAAATCATAGGCTCCAAAATAAAATACGAAACTTTGCAAGAAGGGGTGCCCTAGATAGACTCAAACAATGGGAAATTACCCAGAAACATAAAAAATTCATACACGGAGCTATGATCGAAAATCATTGTCAGCACTTCAAAACCAACAACCTATAAAACTGAGAAAAACATCAAACTTCAACAATAATGCTCAATCTGCTATCTTTGAATGAGAAGTAGTCTCATATCCAGCTAGGTACTATCTCTTAAGCACGAAGACTGGAAGGAAGGAACTAGGAGCTATGCATTCCTCGAAGCCAAAGCTTGAAACAATTTCAACAACATTTCAGTATGAAAGATAATGGATGAAAAGCAAAGAGCCCAACACTCTTATTTATAGCCTTTTCTCAACTCCAATTCAAATCTTCTTTTCCCTCCAATTAGGGCACCCGAGGTGAAATCCACATTTACCTTCAATAAACTGTAATTTATATTTCATTAACCTCCTCCATTTAGGCATCCAAAAGAACATAAGGAAAATACTTTATATTTATCCAAATATCTTCTCCAAAGCGTCCCTTTTTCATGAAGGCAATATACTTTATTAAAATGCAAATAAAGTATAATATTGGCATCCCATAAGTTAAGTGAAAATAAACATTATAAATCACTTAAATAATTTCCGTTATGAAGTCATCCATTATTGCAAAGGAAATATTTTCACTTAAAACATTATCTCACCCAAAAATAGTCGTCCTCCAGCCTTAGCCAATTATTTCTCCTAAATATTAAAATATTTTACCTCCACAAGTGAAGCACCCAACTCAAGCTCAGACCTACCAAAAATAGCCATTGCATTGAACTGCTGAAAAGTTGCTAAAAATAGCACTGCCAAAAATAACACTTACTAAAAATAGTATACTGCTAAAAATAGTAAGTTGTTCCAAACTCATTTTGAGCACAAACCAGGCAGCTGTTGCAACTTACTAAAAATAGTAAGTCCGGAAAAGTTCTCTAATTCAGTTGCATGTCACACCATTGCAAAGCTCTCTGAAAACCCAGAAGGAATCTAGAATCAGAATTGTAAAACTCCAATGTGCAAGCCTCCAAACATGCCAAGGAAACAACCAAAAATGCAAGTCATTATCTCGTCATGCATGTTACCACATCTCAAAGCTCACCAAAAACCCAAAAACTCCGCCAGACATGCATAAGAAAATCTCGCATGTGAGCCTTCAAAATCTCCTTTAAAAGTGGAAACCCTAATTTTAGCTTTTGACTGGCCTACGGGCTTTCGGAAATAGGTTATCAGACACAAAAGAGTGTATGGCTAAAATGGGAACATTACAGTCCACCCTTCCCAAAATTGCTTGTTCTCAAGCAATTGCACAACACTCCAGCTGATCCATCTCTGAAAAGACCCACCATGCTGATGCTGCTCCACTCTAATCATAAAAATGAAGCCATTGTACCAAAACTGCACTACCCTTCCCTGCAACCTCGAGGAGTTAACATGCCTGAAGTTTGAACTGAGAAACAAGGAAGGATTGAAATCAAAATCTAGCATCTCAAGCCCAATAAACTCTAAGGAGTTAATATCTGCAATGTCAATGTAATGTCCCCATTTTTGCGAGCATCATAGTTCGTAAGGATTAGCCTATCATTTGACCCTCGTAGGCTAACAGTTATGGATAGAGGGTCTTCTGTGACAGTTACCGGTGATTTAGAGACATTACTCTTCAGCTGGATTCAGGTTTTGGCCTTTGCACAGGTTATTTGACTTAGATTGGCACACTTACTATTTATAGTAAGTTACTATTTTGGGAGAGTCAAGGTTCCTATTAATAGAAAGACACTTGAGCAGAGCATTTTGGCAGTGTCAACCTTGATTGGGCCTTTGCAGCTGTTTTTAGACTTAGTTTCACATACTTACTATTTATAGTAAGTCACTGTTCTGGGTTTCTATTTTTAGACGGACATCCGATCACATGGAGAACAGGGAGAGTCGACTCCTGGCTCAGACGGCTTAGCAATCAAACAAGCACATCAAGAGATATTAAAGTTTAAGTGACTTAAGTGATTTATTTAATATTTTAATATTATTATAAAGTTATAAAGTAACTTTATAATAATAAAGTCACTTTAATATATTAAAGTGCATTAAGTGAATAATTTAATGTGGGAATAAATCTTTTATCCCACATTGGCCAAGAAGGTGTTTGAGCTCTCTTAAGAAAATAATAAAAAGAGAGGTAAGAGCTCATTCTCAGCATCTAGTTGATGAATATTGTTTTGATTAATTTTTATTATGGAGCCTAGGGCTTTCGCAGTTTTCTTCTTGATCATAGGAAACAAAAACTTCCTATTGATAGCATAACTGAGGGAGTGAAAGATCTCTTGAAGGGTTGCATTATTTGAGGAGAGGATAATTCAGTCCTTTCAATTTGCAAATTATTACTTGCAGATCAGAATTTTTGTTAGCTGCTACAGTGACGTGAATAGTATCCGCGCTATAGTGACATGAATAGTACCAGCGCTTCAGGCCGCTACAATGATTTATTTTTTCTGAGTTGTGTTCTCAAGGGTTTGAGCAAATGTCAAGAGTTCTCTAATGCTGATTTATCAAACCTGATTTCTATGATATTTATCGCTGCTAGGAGTATATTTGTGAATGTATAGGCAAGTTTTGATAGGGTTTAAGTTTAGAAAATCAGAAAGATATAACTGCAACAAGGTTCAACGAACATTAGTAGTTTGAAGGCAAAAATCATCATCAATAAGGAGCTACGAATCATCTTATGATTGCTGCCAGCAAATTACCAGGTTCTCCATTTTGTATTCATGTTGCATTGTTAATGAGTTGTATTCATTCGCTGCCTAGACAGCTTATAAGCACTGTAGTTTCAGTTGCATAGTGTTTAGGATTGCATTGTTGAAGGTCTAATCACTGTTTTTTGACAGCCATATTATTGTAATTGAATATCCAAATTGTAATCAGTCAATCATATGCTTAATAA
>VDFB02386188.1:0-13011 GCA_007258455.2 Sequoia sempervirens | reverse complement strand
TAAAATTTTTAAAGGCCAGAAATGTCTCTAAAGATCATTAACTAGATATATATATAATATTTAAATTATTGAAAAACTTACACACGTGTACCTTTTCTTACCAATCCTGAAATATGGTCATAATCAATTGAAATCAAAGGAATTTCTTCAAATATTTCTTCCTCATTTTCATCGTATGTTTCTGAAACAACTAGTGGCATTGTATCCCATTTACCAACATATCAAAGTTCTTGGTTGTTGCATGCATGATCAGAGTTTCCTTTAATGCACTTAGCGCAAAACAAGAGTAATCCCTTGTGTCTAATATCCATCCATGGCAACCATATCCAACCCCAACACAATGCAAAGATCTTGTTTCTTTTTCTACCCCTCTTGCATCCATGCATCGATCTTTATCCATTAACTCCTCGACATATATGTACAACAAAAAACTTATGTGAAAAAATATGTCTATATATATATATTTTAAATTTAAATAAATTTAAATTTTTGATTTAATGTAATTTATACATACCTGATATCTCCCAAAACACTTTATGTGGAATGTGTCGGTTTGTTCTTGAAGATGTGCCAACCACATTTGATGCAAAGTGTTTCTTGCACCATTCAACAACATCATGTGCATTGTCTAGACGATCTTTTGGATAACTCATTTGATGCTTTCTTAAAGCTCGTTTGATGCAAGCTCCTGCTCCATCATGCTCACCCTTTCCATGCCCACTCTAAAAAAAACTCTAAACATGTGGTATTTTGTAGATTTTATGATATCTACAAAGTGCATAGAATGGCTGTGAAGATTTGAATTGTGTTGTGCATCCATCTGACCATACAAAATTCTTTTCAAATTTTACACCCCTACTTCTCAAATTCCTCAAAAATATTGTAAAGCCTTTATGCTGGTGAAAAGTGTGTCATGCTCCTTTATCATCACTAATATAAGTATGATATTCTTTTAATGACTCGTTTCACACCAGACTCAACACCATCCAATTCTGATTATTGTGCACGCCGATAACCCTACATGAACCATAATAGTGGACCTTGGAAAGTAATACTGCATTGAATCTCCTTTAATGTACAAAGGAGTAATTTTCTCTAAAGTCATCTAATAATAGAACTCCTGCTCCATGTGGGAGTATTTCAATGTTTGGAATTTTTGTGCTTGCCACTTAGCAAAAAAATGTGAATGATGTATGTATGGTCAGACAATTTCAAAAAATCTTCCATAAATTCTTCCAATGGGGAATCTCTACATAGTCTTCAACCTTGTGGATTCTCTTTCCCCAAATTTACTTGTAATCCCTACATACTTTTGTACCCGTGGTCGCAGAAATATGTGAATAGAACTAATAAACCACACTTGATCAATGAAAAATTACATCAAAGAGAATTCAAATAACAATCTATGAGAAATTGAAACAAATAAACTCTCTAAAAATAATACTTACCTCTTGCAATTTAATGTCTTTGTTAGGTTAGTATCCTTTATGTATTTTATTTGAGTCCATTTCGGCGATCACATAATATAGACTTTATGAAAAAAACTTTCCCCGCTTAGAGGTGCATTTTGAAACCCACATCTTCTCTCGCCTTGGAACACCCGGACAGTAGAGATCAAATCACGTATATAGATAACGACAACAACAAGTTTCAAAACTTGTTTATCTTCACATAATATGGTTTTAACCTTTGAAACATTGTTTTCCCAATCTTTATATGAGGATATGCATTACAAAAGTTCATATACATCTCAAATTGTGTTATTTCTAGCCAATGTTTGATATGATTTTCATAAATACTAGGTCCAATCCTGTATCTCATAACATCTCTAGTATTTGATGATGGACGAGTCTGATCATGCAAAAAACTTGAGACCAAGTTCCTAACAACATCTTCAATCCTATCAAAATGGGGAGCTCTACACATAACTGCCCAATTTCCTTCTAAAGTCTCATTCAAAAAATTCTCTTTTTCTCATATTTTATCAATGTGGTTCTACTATAACCAATTTTAGTTTAAAGTGTTGACATTTTTTTTTTTCTTGCTATATCTTGATGTACAATAGATGTCAACATCACCCTTCTTGTACTGGCCTTATCCACAGTTCGAGATCCTTTCCCAATGGAATCTAAACCCTTTTTAACATTTTGAACAATATCCTTTTGTAATCCCATGTGTTTCTTCTTATTTGATGTTGAATGGACACCCAACAATTGTAATGAATCTTTGAGCTCATCACAAAGAAGTAAACGTGATAACAATTGGGGTTTTTCAAGTGTATCAAGATGATTGAAATGATGATTGATCATTCCATTTACATATTTAGTCATTGACCTCTTTCTCTTATTATAAGGCTAGTTGGCATAATATTCCAGTTTCTCCATATCCATTTCAAGTAATGATCTAAATTTCTATGAGAAATTTGTTTCCCCACCTTCTCAGCTAGTTTTATATGCTCATCCATACCAGTAGGAGGAAGTGATCCTAACCCCTCTCCAACATGCATTGTTTGAACTTGTGCCTCCTCCCTATCTTCAAGGACCATGAATTCTTGAGCGGATTCATTTGATCCAATGTCTAGATTTGGCTCGAATTGAGCATGAAAACTTCCTGCTTGTTGAGCCCTTCCTACACATGTGTCACAAAATATTTTGCAAACAAAAGTGAGAGATGATGTTAAATATATAAGTGAAGTTTATGTATGCAAGAAAACAAACTGATAAAACATGATGAGCTATAAGTGAGAGAATTTTGTGCTAGTTTTATATGCTCATCCATACCAGTAGAAGGAAGTGATCTTGACCCCTCTACAACAAGCATTGTTTGAACTTGGGTCTCCTCCCTAACTTCAAGGTCCATGTGTCCTTCAACGGATTCATTTGATCCAATATCTAGGTTTGGCTCGACTCCAGTTTGAGGAATCCCTAGAGCATAAAACATAAAAATAATTTGAGAACATTGAAGTGATGAAAATTAAAGATCAAAGACACAAACCAAAAATATTGAAATAAAAAGAATTGGCTTAAGGAATTGTAGTCAAGGATCATATAAACATTGCAACTTGCATGACCAAGATGACTTGAGGACATTTAAAAGTATTTATAGTCATTCAAGTGCAATGATGGTTAGAAACCTTCAAAGTAAAAGTCCTAAACACACACTTGAGAGTGAGAGAGAAGAAACAAGCATGTACCTTGTTTCTTTCTATGATAATTTTCCAAGTTTTGATCATGCCTCTTTTGTTCTTCTTTTGACAATTTTTGTTGAGATGCATTTTTTCTTTTTCTTTGTTGTCCCATTTTCTTCTTCAACTTAAAGATGACTCTAAACAATTCCTCTACCAACTTAGTTAAATTATCCTCCAAATTTTTTCTTGATTGATAAAAATGAAACGTTGTCGAGCTCCAATATTTGCCTCCTTGATAAATGTGAAAAAAATTCTTCTCCAAAATCTGCGCTCCAAGTGAATCAAAAGTGGTCTATGTACATGGAATAACTAGATCCTAGTTTAAATGAATCAAGTAGTAAAACAAACAAGTATTTCATTGTGGGAATTTTGTTATTTAATTCATAGGTATGCAACATATCTAGTAATTTTAGAATTTTGTTAAAGTGTCAAAATGTATTTTAGAGGTATAATTTGAATTGAATTTTCTAATTATATTATTTGAATTTGAATTCCCCCAAGTTAGTTGTCAAAAAATGTATAAATCGTGAGGTATAATTTGAATTAAATTTTCTTAACTATATTTGAATTGAATTTCCAAGTTACTTGTAAAAAAACGATAATACTGGACATAATTTGAATTGAATTTCAAGTTACTTGTCAAAAAATATTATATCTTGTTTAAACTCAATGGTTCATGTTGCTTAAGTCATTTTTAAAAAAAATATTTATTGTGATCACCATGAATGAACTTTTACTATAAAATTGATTTCCAAAAGTTCCTACTTTCATGATCAAATGTATATTGAATATAAGGAAATGTAAGTTGTAAGAGACGCAAATAAGAAACATGTATGTATATTGAATATTTAAAGAAAATGCATACATATTATGAGTAAAACATGCTTAAACCATAAGCAAACACATGTACATATATGTAACGGGATTAAATACATATAAACATAACACATATTATAAGCAAAGAGGAAAATGTATGTATATATCATATAAGAAAATATATGTACACATCATAAAAGCAAAATGTAAATTAAAGATCATCAAAAGTTGAATACTAAAGATCAAAAAATAAGCAAATGTATGTATGTCATATAAGAAAATGTAAGTTAGAGATCATCAAATATCAAATACTATTAAAGATCATCATATAATCAAATACATGTGGTAAAGATCATAAATCTAGAATGCATGGCCTAATATGAATGTCTACTCCTACACGAATGGCCATCTGAATGAGAACAGTCCTGCTTTGATGGATGTGCTGAGCCCTGCAAATAAAATTGTGTAAAAGATGTGTTAAATACATATAATTTATAGTAGATAAATTTTATGAAAGTTATTTTTAAATGAACTTGTATTTTTAAATATCAATCTAGATCTATGCATACATAAATATATTGCATGTACATATACACGTGTGATTATATAAAAATGTAAAACTCACTTGTCCACTGATAGTAGATTCATCCACAGAGTCACATCGATCATGCACATGATCTGGACCAAGGCTAGGAGTGATATGAGGTATGTCCACCTGTAATAATATATATACACATATATATCAACTTACATGAATATCTAGTTAAATTTTTTTTAAAAAATAATGAAAAAAGAATTGAAACATGCATATGCACACATACATGCACATCATCTGATATCAGATGACCTAAGTCCTTTGAAACAGTTGCCTCCACCATATGCACCAAACGATCAAGCAAAAAATTGACATTTGCATCCATCTCATCTATCCCATGTCGCGCCATAAATGATGAATGTAGAGGACTATGAAGGTGAGATGGCATCAGTGATGATGAACCAAAACCAATCAACATATCAGTAAAACCCATAGTCTGTGTAGCTGGCATATAAACTGTAGGTGGATCCTGATGTGCACTAGTGCTTGACTGAGAGTGATGGGATCCTAGAACTGAACGACCTCTGCATCTCAAATGGTCTCTAACATGCTGTATACCAATCCCATTTTCTGATGCAATATGGGAATATGCCTCCAACAGGTCCTTAGCCAAACAATGCAGAGTCATGCGTGACATATCTCTTGTAAGTGCATCAAGCTGTGTAGGAGTAGGGATTCCAGCCACTGTAAAAGGATCCATGGTGGTCCACTATGCTGAAAATGGTGTGGATCAGGAATGTCTGGATATCAAATACTAACCTACACAATCATTAGATATCCTAGTGGTGGCAGCCGCAATGTCACCTACAGTGTCAATTGCTTCCTTTTGGGAAGAAATGACAACCTCATCTGCTATGGGGGCTAGAGTTGGGGTGAGAGCAGGAGACCTATCACCAACCAATACCCTAAACACTGGGGGTGGTCTATCTGTTCGATGATAGGTGAGCCTATCAACAATCCTACCACGCCCCTGACCAGCATATGGTGGAATGTCCAGGTAGTTAACTTTGAGGCCCAAATGGACCTCAACATATAACTGCTGAACAAAATACATTGGAATCTGGTCATTGTTTGGGTATAGACCATGTGCTGCAAGAATTTGT
Organism: Sequoia sempervirens; assembly: GCA_007258455.2. Taxonomy (NCBI): domain Eukaryota; kingdom Viridiplantae; phylum Streptophyta; class Pinopsida; order Cupressales; family Cupressaceae; genus Sequoia; species Sequoia sempervirens. The sequence goes on along the minus strand of VDFB02386188.1, from coordinate 7,310 downwards.
GGGTAGATCAATGAGGCCATAGCATGATCAACACATCTAGTGACCTGGAATCCCCTAACCTTATGCACATTTTGATAAAATGGAAAGCAAGTGGCTTTTATCATTTATTTGGTGACACTATCTTGTATTTGTTTAAGGGAAACGTCACCATGTACTTCTTCCCGCATGCGGGAAAGAATAGCAGTCACTCTATCTGGGGAATATGCACTAGTCCTCTCAAGCTCATCTTTTAGTTTTTCTAGACTATGCAATATTAACATGCATGGTTCACTATATATCCCCGGGTTTGCACCCTGTGCTAATGAATCTCTCATTTTTTTTTATCTCATTACTAATATTTGTAAACAAAGAATCTGGCATGGGTGGAACATGATCTGCATTTTCCATGTGATATATATATATACAGTGCACCTAAAAAATCAATGAGACTTTGGTAAATAATATATCTAGATAAAGAGAATACAAATCTAAAATAGAACTTGTAATAATTCATCTACTCATTAATAATATTTTCAAACTATTAACAATTTAAAAATAATTGGAAGACAACTATAATCTATAACATAGCATCCTTAAATGGTTCAAATTTTAAATGAAATGATGAAAGAAAGAATAAGAATACAAAGATTAAAGTATAAAATTATTTGACAATAATTGGGGATAAAAATATTTAATCTAATAGTTGTTAACATAAATGAATTTCAATTATATAGCCAAGAACATCAAAAAATTATAGATTGGAAAGCAAAATAAATATCTCATATTAAGAATCAAATCTAATAAAGTTTGACTTCATTGCATACTTGTTATAAATATCTCACTAATCCAACCATACATATTATATATGTTAAAAATATATATAATTGTTGTGCCCATAATTTTTCACTATATCTTGACGTGGATCTCCTTCAACTAGATCAATTAAAAAAAACTTGTAATGTTGGAGAAAAATAGATTTAGTATCAATAGATTTAATATCATTAGAGTTTAGTTAGTTTTAATTAATGTTGTATGATTTATTAAACATTTTTTTAATATTTAAATGTTGGTGTTTTGGGGAGTAGCAGTGATAGATCTAGCTCATTGAGAAAGGATATAGGTAGAGAGGAGGAGTGACCTTGACAAGGATTGAGACATGGATCACCTCAAGGTGTTAGATATGAGTGGAACATATCCATAGAGAAGGATAGGCTAAGAGAATAGATATAGGAGACAAATACCTTAGGGGAACCTTTTTAGTTGTGTGTATGCTCTACAGAGTGGATTTACTCATGAGTGCTTTGATGTATTTGAAGACACATTTGTATGAGAACATAGATAATATGAAATGGGAACTATTAGTTGTGTTGATGATGCGTGTGATATTTTATGTGTATGTTGATGATGTGCATGATATATAGTTATATTTCTGTATTTGGATGCTCATAGGTATGGATCATTTCTTGTAGTTGTGTTGATGATGGGTGTGATATTTTATGTGTATGTTTATGATGTGCATGATATATAGTTATATTTATTGTATTTTTTGTATTGGGAACTAAATCAAAGAGAAATAGACCAACCACTCAAATCCTCAGAAAATAAGCTCATGAATCTCAAACATTATTCCAATAAAAACATTAAAAATAATGAAATTATCTTTTCTTAACGCAAGAATCAAATGAGCATTTGTGGGTTTGCATCCCACCAAGCATGTCAATTTGTAAGCGCTAAATTTAAATAAATGAGACATTGAGGAAAATAAATGTAGACATCAAATTGAATTAAAAAATCACCTCTAATAGAGTGAAAAGATGAATTACACAAAAAATGAACTAAAATTATAATGAAATACATATTGACAAATGGACATATCTTGCAAATGATAAAACATTTATTGCCCAACTAGATAAAATATACTTGCTTAAAATTGAGACGATAAAATGATGGATTTGATCTCAATTTATAGATTTTTTATATGATGGATAAATTTCTTTGATTTGATCATGTATCATGAGTTTAAAACCCAATTAAAATGTGGCTACTATTATTACCTAATTAACTAATTTATTTATTTAATGAAATTTCTTAATTATTTTGATCAATGAATTGATTGAATTATTTTCAATTTTTATCTAGTTTGATTAAATATGTTAAATAATTTGATTGATATATAAAATAATTTATCATAATTTTCATTGAATTATCTAGGAATAATAGATTTACTTGGATTTATTTTAATTTATTTCAATATTTGTGAGAGAATGATTCATTTAAATATTTGGTTAATTTATTCTACTCGAGTAACAATGGAGGTCGATTTGATCAATAGGAGAGCATTCATCCCATCCCAAAAAGGGAGTACATTTAGAGTTTGAGACTTTTTTTTCAAAATGCTGAAGAAAATTTTCAAGATTGATTGGTAGCGTGTGAAGTTAGTAATTTGGGTGACCGTAGGTGACCAAATTCTATATGAAACTCTCTTGTTAATGTCTCTCTCTTAGGTAGTGTCTTTATTTTTGTTTAATGCTATGGATCTTCTTCAAAATTATGGTTTAGTTACTTAGTTTGTAGTGGATTATGTTTTATAAGTTCTTTTTGGACCATTCCCTAAACAATGCCATTCAGGATGATAACTTACATAATGAAAAATATTTTGTTGGGTGTTTGTTTAGACACAAAGTTTTAAAGGAAAACTCTAGTTTTGTTTGTGTTTGAATTTCTTTAAAATGAACCTTGCAAGAATGGGATGAATATTTAGTGGATAATACAATCAATGGACATAAAATAGAATTGAGCACTCTATTGTATGGAGAAACAATGGAGGCACATAAGGAAATGTTGTTTCTCCTCACTCATGTCCCTCACCCTCTGCTAGTTTTTGCTATATATATTTAATATATGGGCACTCAAAAAATATGTAATATATGTCTTCTTTTAAGGTTTTTTTTCATTTATGGTAGGTTTTCTTAATCAATTTTGTCTATATATGATTGCTACAATCCTATTTGATGGGTCTCTTGGTTTTGTCCCTACACCTTCATGATTTGTGGGTTGACATGCCCTTCTCTATTTTGTACTTTACTATGGAAATTTTTACAATAAATATTTTAATTAGTTTAGGCCTTGATCGTTTTAGGTCTGAAAAGAAAAATTAATTTGATTTTGATAAAGTGTAGGAATTAAGGTATCATGAATTTTGTTAATAAGTGGATGTTAGGTGTTCGGGTGGGGACCATGGTATGGATATGAGTGTATGTGAGATTTAGTGTCTACAAAATCCAAAGGTAAATCAAAATATTATAAACATCAAACTTTTTTTGGAAGGATAATATAAAACACACAATATAAACATTGTAATCACAACCATATGTACTATATATATGAGATTGCATACAACCATGTGTAAAATTTACAACCATGTAAAATTTATTCATATGTTGTTTATTAAGAAAAAATGTCATAAATTATATTTCTAGAAATAAAAAGGACTACAAATATGGAGGGAAAAAATTAAATAATCTCAACATAGCAAGGATTTTACAAAGTGATAGATAATTTTCTCAAAAGAAAAAGGATGTGTTGTGCACAAGACAACAAACCACTTTTTCATGTTTTTTGATGTCTAAATTGAGATGCACGATTATTTTAAAATCTTCACATGCATCTTAAAGTGGAAAAAAATGTAATGATAAAATTTGCATATCCATATTATTCCTATTGTATTTTTTGCCTCATTTTGAATATATATATATATATATATATATATATATATATATATGGTGCAATATTGTGCAAAGTGGTAATAATTCCCCTAGAGTTTATGACCTATTATATAGACATAAATCAAACACTTGAACTCCATTTTTTCCTTACACACATCTTATCAAAGCATTTTTTGACACATATCCACACATCCACTTTTCCTAATGAATCTTATGTGTATGTCTAATGGTGGCATGTGGAAGGATAAATATGGCTATTGAAAACTTTACCATTATCTTGACAACTAATTATGGCTATATGATTATCTTATTGTAATGAACCTAAGTTCATTCGATAGATATTAGTGAAGCTGAATTAGGAAGCATGGATTGTGCTTTATTAGACAATATCTTTATGCTTTTAAAAATATGGGTCTACCTTTACATATCAAAGTTAAATTTCTTCTAATAGTGCCATCCAAGGTATAGATATACAAGTGGTGTTATAGTAGGATGCTGAGAATGCGGAGCTAAAGAGGGGGAAGATCTTAGAAAGGTAATGACATGGTAATGGAAGGAGAAGTTACACCATAAGGTTATTTTTGCAGGTTACAATGATTTTATAGGTACTCATCGCCGCTTCAAGTAAATTACCCATATGAATCAGGATGTTGATGATACCAATATATGGTATGCACATGAATATTTTATTGTAAATGATATTATTATCAAATAATATAATTGGTTCATGTTTTTGGTTGTGGGATTTTTCTTCAAAGAGGATTTTCCCATGTACATAATTATGTTATAAATTTACAATTTATACATTTTTCTTGTAACTAAAATTAAATCTATTTTGCATATTTATCTCTTGATAGGTTAATATGGACATTTTTAATGTTACAAATGATACAATTTGTGGTTCTATTTGAACTTCATAACTTTATATTGTTTGTTTCCATATGCTATTAAGTTCTTATATATGTTTCACTTGGTCTTTCCATTTAGAAGCAGGCTATCCATAGCTTTGATTGTTGAAATGGGAAGGCATATTTCATTTACACATAGACCATAAAAATGTATGCAAAATGGGGAAGCAAATCCAATTTGAATTCAACAAATTTGAAAACATTTTAAAAACTTCCAAACAAATCCAATTTGAATTCAACAAATTTGAAAAAAATTGCATCTAGGGTTTTGAAATTTAACATATCAATGCATTTTAAACTCTAAAAAATTCAAATTTCAAATACCTGGTGCTCGTTATGGAAGTCAGGTTGATGAAGTTTGGAGAGACCAAGTTGAAGTTGTGTTCACCGGAAAGAAGAAATCAGTTCGCTCACCATCACGATCTCGGTTCGCTGCATGCAGGGAAAGAAATTGGTAATTTTAGAAAGTGACAGTCGAAATGAGAGCTTTTTTTTTTTGTCATATGTAAAGGGGTTCGGTCGAACCCAGGTTCGACCGAACCCATTTAAATATGATTTTTTTTAATTTAAGGTTTAGGGTTCGGGTGAACCAAGGGTTTGGTCGAACCATATGGTTCTATCAAACCCTAAATGAGGTTCGGTCGAACCATATGGTTCAACTGAACCCCTTGAGTTTGAGGAAAAGGAAATAAACGAAATTTCCTTCCTCATATAAATTGTAAACCACTATTCTGAAGTCACCACTTATCATTCTACAGGATTAGAAAGATAATATGTATCTTCACAAAATGCTTCTTCATCTAGTAGATATGGTGAATGGAATAATGAATGCTCACAACAACCCCAATATCCATCATACCCATCCTACTTCATCCCACCCACTTTATATCCACAACAACTTCTACCATTTTCATTATCACATTCATATAATATACTATCCACTTCACCATATCCACAAAAGGAATTCACAATGCCTAATAATATATTACATAATAAGGTGGTTGAAACTGCATATAATAATATAAATTCATGAATCCCTTTACATTTTGATAATGTGCTTGAAATTGATGAATCATGATTAATTGAAATAACTAAGGGGTATGATTTTTATTTTTTTGAATACAAGAATAATATGCAAATTTCTCCAATAATCAAACACATTCCTCTTACTTAACAAATCACAACCTTTAGAGGGCATTCACACACATGAGGGAACACTTAAAAATGAGTTAACTTTATTATGGAACTCATGAATGTGTGTATTGAAACTAATCATGAAATAGGAAATGTTGAACTAAATGCATTGATTATTCAAGATTTGTGTGAGAACAAATAAAAGCCTACTAGATCTCTCATTGATAAATGTTTTTATATTCAAACATATAGATATTTTGAGGTTGAGTATAAAAATTCGTATTCCTCACATACTTGTCGATTTAGGACTATTGATACTTGCTTTTATGATTAAGCACAACTAGACGGGATTGCAAGCATTAAATGACCATACTAAAAATGCTCTAGAGGATGAACATTCATTAACCAAGGATCGAGATATTAGTGTATACATCTTTTTCATTCCTTTTTTTTTTTTTGGATTCTCTTAAGATGACCATTCATTGAAAAGGCTCAAGGTGTTATAATATCTTTGTATTTCTTGATTCTTTGGATTATCCTAACACCCTAATGCTCTTGTAGTATGAAATTAAGTTGTGGGGGGGGGGGAGGAAATCCCTTGAATTTTGGAAGTTATTGGTTAACTCTTGATAATTTCTTCATTGGCTATTTTGTTGGGATTTTTAATAAACCCACATGTGTGAGCTTTGGATTAAATCAAGGTATACATTCTTGTGTTGATTTGAATTTAATTTATATTATGTTTACACAAGAATTAATTGTCATTCATACATTTTACTATTATTAAATATTTATTCATATATACAACTCTACCATTCATTTTTCAATCAACAAAATGATTATAATGGTAAAGTTATTAAATGGATACTATAACATTACTATGCTTGATGTTCTTGGTCATGAGAATATGGTTTTAGGTTTTTCATGGTAGTTACCCAAAACTTTTACATCATTGGTGATGCTTCTCTTCATGAACTTTCAAAGACACATTTTGTTAGCCTTGCTAATTAAATAACCATGTGGAGGTAAAAATGAAACTTGGTGTAACCACATATCTTTCAATACCATGTTCTTGGCTGATTATTCACAAGCCACACATCCAGAGACAACTTGAAGACATGTGGAGGTCCTAAAAGGATCTTGAGCATATTCTACTATAGACCATTGTAGATCATCATAAGGATTACTACCTATCCAATAGCTATATGGATCTATTGAGAGACTACCATTGGTCTTTCACTACATTGCCAATCTTTGGAATATTTCTTCTCTTGTCAGTAGTTCTTTCAACCAAGCAATTGGGCATGCATTCCAAACTTCTACACTCAAATTTTAGATATAGTGGCATGTACTAAATGGGATCATATTATGAAATCTTGTAATGGACATATGCATCGTCACTCTTGCTGAGGTATATTTCTTTCCATTAGTCATCATTTCAAGCTCTACATCATGCAATTAGTTTCAACAGTGAAATTCATTAAAGTGATTCTTATAGAACTCTATGCTTTGGATGGTATCATTTTCATCATCCGTATAAGGGTTTCTTTTTCTTTGGTCATTA